>OOFB01024519.1:28755-42585 GCA_900323305.1 Trachyrincus murrayi
CAACACCCCCCCCCCCCCCCCCCCCCCCGGACTTTTAAAACCGAAAACCGTCGAGATTAGTGGACAGCAACGAGCAGCAGTGCGAGACGTTGGACCTTTATTTGAGCCGAGCTATGTGACGCTTATATGCCATTTGTACGAACGGGTTCGTAAATGTTTCTGTCATTTGACATCTTATCTTGCTTGCTAATTACCTTTAGAATTATTCAGTATTTGGAGAGTCTGGAGACGACCAGAATCCGTTCGGGTCGAACTCGTGAATGCCTTGCAGCGCTGAAGTGGTTTCCTTTAGGGCCGATACGAGACGGAATACTTCGTGTCGGTCGGTCAGGGATAAATACAGTAGCCTGTCTAAACATGTAAACCACTGTGAGTAATGCGGAGGCTTTCGCCGATACTTTGCTGCGCAGGGATCTGGACATTTGCGTTATTGGACATCGGAGTTTAATATTGTTTGCCGTTTCGTGTACTGGTGGCGATCCTTTTAGCGCTGGCCTGCAAGTTCGGTGTTGTCCACCCCATCGGTTAGTTGTCCAGTGGGGCACTTCTTAATCCAAACATTTGTTACCAACTCAGTGAAGTCAATGGCCCAATCTGTAGCGTTGTTTGTAGAGCACGTCACCGGTTATGTATACAGACGGGCATTCCGTGTGCATTGATCGCTAATAATTAGAGTTTTGATGTGACTGTTACCTGATTTTCGGGGTGGGGGGGGTGGGTTGATGTCGGCAGGGCTACGTTATCGGCAACGCTGTGACGGACACGGCGGCGGTGTTGCCACATTGTGCCTTACCAGTGCGAATGAACGACGCAGCCCAGGCACTCGGTGCGAAATGCCCGTGTCAGTGCTTTGCATCGGACAAAACGCCAGCCTCCCATTTAAAAAAGAAAAAGGACAGATACTGTTACCGAGACTTAATCTGAGCTCGAGAAAAACACGACAGCCATTTGAGCGTGCTCGTGTTTTTGTCTGTAGATGGAGCGATCACCTGAGAGGCAATTGTCGTCCTCGTGCAGAACCACTGTTCGCCATCTCCCGCGAACGAGCGAGCGGACCCGGAGATCTCCAGAGTTTCTCCGCGGCGATATCGACACAAAACGAACTATTTATAGACATCCTACTTATATCTATCTGGCGCACATTACTCACATCTTACACTTTTTCGTGCAATCGTGTCATTGGGACGTGTCTCCTTTGTGCCGTGACATGGACAGGGGAGCTGGCCGGATGGATATGGTTTAAGATTTAGGTTTAAATGTGTGTCATAGTTGGTGTTTACCCGACTGGCGTTGACTTTATTTTTAGTTTCGTGGTGAATGAAGTGCACATTGTGTGCAGACTGTGTAATAGTTTTAACATGGGTCGAAATGAAAGCTGATTTCATTCAAGTGATGTAGCGGGGATATACGGCGTATCTGCAGCACAAAGACAAACTAGCAGTAAGCAACACGATGTCACACGGTAATGAATGCAGACCCTCCTTGCACACAGCGATAGCTGCATCGCTGTGCCCGTTCCACTCCGTGTTCGCAGATTCCAGCGGAGATGTTGTGCCGGGGGTGTCCGTCATTACGTGCTGTAGATTGTCCCTGTTCCGTCTACTTCATCTGTAAACACACTGGCATCCCATATGATAACAGAAAAACTCTGGGTGCCCCCTGTCACCGTTTTTTGTGTGCAATCCCTCTTCTATCTATATCGGGAGGGGTGTCATGGCGTATAGACCGAGAAAAGTTATTCTGAAATGTTTCCCTTGCATTGTTCATACGTTGTTGTTGTTTTTATGGTTATACCCAGCTTTTTTTTAAATATTATGTTGATCGTCTTACAGATTTGAAGTTACAGATATTTTTTCTGGTTTACTTATGCAGTGACTTATGCAGGGTCACAGAAGGCTGCGACAGGAAAACAACGGCTTATTTTCCAAATAAGATTCATGACAACCACAGACACTTTGAAATGTAGAGTAGACATTTGTGTCCTTATATATGTGATCTGCCAGCAAACAGCATTTTTCAACAGTCCAGCAGTGTATATCCTGCTAACTAACAATCATGGAGCAACACTTTTATTAAAGTATCTGCTTTATCTATTAGGCCTATTCTAGATAATTACAAATGTAAATATCTCATTATTTTTACCATTACCTCCCCTGCTAGTTGGGACACTTGTCAGTGTGCCTGTGCATCACCTAATCGGCAGCTAGGCTAACGCATGTAAACTAGCTGATGTGATGCAGAATTATAGGAGAACAATCATTTGCTACTCCTGTCTTATCAGTTACCTTTCTCTTTAATGTGCTTGTGTTGGTGAAGTAAAACCACTTTGAGATTCAACAGAAAGCCACTGTGAAGTAGTCCAGTCCACATTATCTGCCTGTTATGCCCGAATATAATGACAAGACACAACAGAACAACTGTGTTCCTCAATTCAGTGGGCATAACCGTACTTCTCTGAATCATTGCTCTGTTTTGAGGAAATTGTACAATATCTGGTGTTTGAACACATCTTTAGTGGGAAGTTTTCATCTGTTTACCCAAAATCCACATGGACCCATAGTTGCTACAAATTATATGAAAGTATTGTTAAATTCAATTGTTATTTTTATGTTATTATGATATGTTATTTTTTTAAATACAATTTCCCCCATTTACCTTACAGCATATCACAGCATTTCAAGGAAACCTCTATTAACTGGCGCACAACCTCCTCCTCCTGAGAGATGTTGTGTTAAAGAAACACCTATGCAGGTAATGTTTTTTTTTTTTCTCGTTTGACATAGATTTCTAGTTAAGTGTTTTATTACATTCTCACATTTAATTAACAGCAAGCTTACAGCGTCCTCTTATTACTCAGGTGGATCCTACGCTAATGAATGTAGGGGATGGAGGCACGGTGAGCAGAGAGGTCAGTGCTCCAAATAAAGCGTCTCCGAGCATGGTGGGGAATCCCCCTCAGACGCTGCCCCCTGAGCTCCGAGGAGATGTTGTCCTTAGTCAGCAGAACAAGAACCCTGCAGCCAAGGACTGTAATATAGCTAAGAAGAACTGTGTGGACAGTAACAGCTACAACCACAACCCAGAGGTGGCTCCACCTCAGCAGCTCGGCAATGCACAAACGCCGGGCCCTACACTCCCCGGCTCGGACAAACAAGCGGAAAAGAGGCAAGATGTAGCCAAAGCCAAGCCTGACGGGGTGGGGGTGTTGCCCGCCTCTCAACGGGTCACCGGAGCAAAGGTCCGACCCGAGGAGTCCCTCAACGCCACTCACAGTAATGCAACATCCAGTAAGAAATCACAAACGCAAACACAGTCTGTGATAAGTCTTCCCCCTGGGTTCCAATGCTCAACTTTATTCAAACCAGGCCATCCTGTCGCTTTTGTCCCAGCCACCAACCTTCCCTCGCCACTTTGTAAAATCACTCTTCCGCCTGCACTGGGTCAGATCGCAGCATTGCGGGAAGCCACAGCCAGTCAATTTCAGAAGGAAGTCCCGCCTCAAACCCTCGGTTCTGGTGGCACACTGCTACCGAGGACCTACCCGTATCCCTTTTCGGTTGGACGGACTCCCCACCCAGAGAAGAAATCCGGCACAGTAACATCCAAGCTAAAATCGAACCTTGCATCGAATAAAAGCGGTAAATCTGTAGGGGAACACAAGTCCTTAGCCTCGGTGGTGGCGTCACCAGCAATGGCTCTGCCTCTCCAGCACCTGTCAGTAGGTACTGCCCCGCCAACCCGCTTCACGTTGTCTCCCACTGCTGCCATCTGCTGTGCCCCTTCTCTGGCCACCATCACCACTCAGAGCAGGCTACTGAACCGTGTGGAGAAAAGCAACACAGAAGACAAAACATCCATGGGCTGCCTGAACCCCAAGCCCACATCTGCTTTAGAAGACCACGTGGATAGCTGCCCAGCCGAACAGCGTGATGTCCCTCTCGATTTGTCAGCCAAGTCAAAACGTCCAAAGTGTATCAGTGACCCTTTAAATGCAGTCAGTGTGAAGGAGCATCACCACAGCGAGTCGAATCAGAGGGATGCTCCTAATAATAATAATAATAATAAGAAGTGTAATACAACTATTTACAGCTCAGCCGTACAATACCCAGTTTTACCAAACATGCAGAGAAATGGCTCTCATCAAAGACAAACAAACAGGCAGCCAGGTCACCCTGTTATCGAGCCCAAGTCTTCGTGGGGGAAGGGACCCTCACAAGATTCCATCAAAAGTATCCCAGGAACTTATGTTGGAGTCGCAAGCCCCATACTGGCTTCTACCTTGAGAGGCAAAGATGGAAAGGGCACTTTTGTTGATGAATTTCAGAATTTTGCAAAGCAGGAGTTCATATCTATCGTCGACCAAGGGGAACATCTTGCCTCAATGGGGAAAAAGCCATCCTATCTAATGAAAGGAAACCAGCATCCTCACAGCGTTAAGCACGCTAACAGCACCAGCACAGTTTTAACCAAGAAAAGCCTGTCTAAAGGAGTCCCGATTGCCGCCATGGCAGGCTCCGCCACCGCTCGCCAGGGGGTGGGAACGGGCAAAACAACCACGGCGTTCTCGTCCACTATCGTCAAGCCAGCGTGGCAGCAGCCAGCCATCCTCCCCAACCAGGGGGCATCCGTTCAGAAAAAGGTCACCCAAGGATCCCCAAAGACCAAGGGCAGCGCGAGCTCAGAGGTTTCCAAGAGTGACCGTCACAGCCCGCCTAAAATGGAAGACAACAAGTGGGACAGAGTGAAGTGCCCGTTATCTAATCTGGAGTCTATAGTGAAGCAGAAAGCCCTCGAAACGAAAGCGTTTGTCACTGAGGGTTTTGCTCAAGCCTCATCCACTGCCGTTAAAAAGGCAGACGCCCTGAATCCGCTCACTGGAGGCCAGGACACGCAGTCCAAACAGACTCTTGAATATCCACCGCCCTGGCCCACGGAGAGCAAAGACTGGAAGCCGTTTGGCACGCCACATCTAGAGGTCTCAGCAATAAGCGCGAACCGAGTGGGGAGGGCGAAGGCCACAGAGGGCAGAGAAACTAGTACCGAGATGCAGTCGAGTCAGGGACATCATGAAAAACAGGTCTGCACTAAACCTGCTGCCTTCAGGGGCAGTGTCTCCATGAACGGCAGTAGGAGGGAGAGTAAATTGGCCCAGGTATTGGAGGCAGAGATATTGAAAGAACAAAGTGGGGCACCGGATGATCCGCGCAATGAAAAGTTTCAGGGCGTAGTTCACTCCATTCTGACCGGCCAGTGTTTAAAAGGCACAGACGAGGTCGACAAGAAAACAAATGGGACCAAAGAGAAGTCGCCCACCAAGGCAAAATCCGCTGTCAGCAAACAAAAGGCAGCCGGCACTAAAAAGCCTGCAAAGGAGAAATCGCCGCCGGAGCCATCAAAGAAGGCCACCGTGACCGTGAAGAAGAGGCAGGACAAGGAAAGCACTCCACTAAAAGTGCCCTGTCTCAAAAAGGTAACCCATCTGTCTGTTCTTGTTATAAATGTATATATTTGATCTTGCATAGCAGGTTGGGTCTTTGAATGATGTGTTAAACCAATCGACAGATAAATAATAAACAATTCAACAAAATCTTTATTGTAAATTCCTTTTAACATTAATTTTGTAATCCTAGTCTGTGATTAGCTAATACAAATGGACAGTTTAATTCATTGTGGTCTAGAGTTATCCCCTGTGTGTTTCAGCAGAAGAAGCCGTGTGCATCGGTGGTGGAGCGGAGTGCACCAGTAGACGAACCTCCTCCGCACAATAAAGAGTCAAACAACAGGAGCTCCTTCCACAAAGGGGAGCAGGCAACTCTCCGCACACCAGGCCAGTCCCTCTGTGTGTGTGTGTGCGTGTGCGTGTGTGTGTGGTGTGTGTGGTGTGTGTGTGTGTGTGTGTGTGTGTGTTGGCCTGAACGCACACCCTTAGTCTTAAGGCACATGGCATGAGGCTGCTGAAAGGGAACATTTATTGAGCAGCAAGTCCACCCTGGGTAAATAAAGGTTAAAAAAAAGGTGTAATGTACCTTTTGAATTGAATTTTGAAACAATGCTTTCAATTGGCCTTATCTTTGGTATAGTATTGATGACCTCAAGTGTTGGATTAGAATTTGTATAACTCAAGTATATAGGCCTATAGCAAGTGTGTGTGTGTGTGTGTGTGTGTGATTAATTCTCTGTCGTTACCATGGGTAGTAGAGTGGTTTGCATGCACAACGTTAAGGAAACGGTGTGTACATTGTCGGCATACTATTTTTAAGATGTGATTAATGTTATTTTCCCTGCACCTTGTTCCCTCGGTGTAACCAGTGAATGTGCTTTTTAACTGTTAATAGATGGTGGGAGCAGCCCTCAGAGTCTAGACTCCACAGCCTCCCCGCGTGGTCTCAGCGCATCCAGTAAGACCGCGAAATCTCCCGAGAGCGCTACTCCAAGACTGAGACGGGGTCGACGGCGGTGTGATGAAGCTCCGCTGGAAGACCCCTGGGGTTTCACAGCCCCCTCGCCCCCACCCCCTGCAGCCTCTTTTCGAAGCCCTCCTTCTCCTCCTCCTCCTTCCCCACCACCACCAGCACCTCCCACGCCCACTCAGCCAGCACGCCGACCCAGAGGCAGGCCTCGCAGCAACCCGTTGCCAAAGGACAAGGTCAAGGTCAAGATGCCGGCGGCCTCCACCCCACCGACGGGAGACGCACCGGCCCTCAAGAAGCGCCGCCGCTGCCGCAACAGGAAGTACCAGAGCGGGGAGTACATCGTGGAGAAAGATAAGCTGGAGGACCGTGGACCCGGCACCCCGACTCGAGACGATGGCAAGACAGACGGTACGCAGAGCCATCGCTCCAGGTCATCGTGCTCCATGCTCCATGTTTTCCATTTGCAGACCTTCCCAATGAAACGCCTAATGGCGACAACCTACTCACAAGTATAGTCCATCTGGCTAATTGATGCCTACTTTTGGTTCGGTGGGCTTTAATGGTTTTCCAGTGAAAGCTCACCCAAAGCCCTTCGCTTTGGTCCTCACAATCCATCCTTCCGATTGGATTCTGCTCCTATCATACCTTCCTTACAACCAAATATACCTTGTTATTGCTTAAAGGTGCTGTAGGTAAGATTCAAGTTATCATTTTAGAGTAATTTCTTAGAAATGACATAGCCACCCGTCAGCTAGCGAGTGAAATACTCTGTGAGAATATCTGTTTTCGAGTTGACTGCGCGCCTGCCTCTGTGTGAGACAATTTAGAGTTTAGACCTCTCCCAGCTAATTTCTGACCAATCAGGGCATCTCTTCCCTGATTGGTTCGGGGAATCCATCTTGCCTGTCAATGCATGAATACAACACTAACTTCTCAATGGCAGAGGGAGGGAGGTATTGTTTAGTGTCAAAATCTTGCTCTCTTTACAACTGTCGAATCTTACCTACAGCAGCTTTAACACAGTTTTAGAGTTTTAGAAAGAAGTGTGATAGTGAAATTATTGTTGAAGTACGATGGTTAATTATTGTTGAAGTATGATGGTTAATTTGATTATTAAGATTGATTGCTCTGGGACTTGTTCTTATGTCCTTTTGGACAAAAAGTCTATGGCACTGAAGGGAAAATGTGTTCATATATCTAATCAGGAGGAAAAACATTATCGCTTTTTGTCATTTTAAATGGGCCAATAAGAAAAACATTACCCTCAAACCCCCTGAGACAAATCACTCTGTCTTTTAATGCTAATGACAGCCGTGTCTCACACTAACTTTTGATTACAGTTGCCGTTAATTGATTACATTTACTCTTCCTTTGCTTGACATCTGGAGGCTCAACCTCAAACTCTTTTTTTTAACTGTAGATTTACAGAGCCTATCTCCAAGTCACGGGGCCTCCAGTCCAGCGCTGGCCCTCCAAGGGCCCCTGTTTACCCGCTTGGGGTCAGGTGGCTACCACGAGAGCGAGGTGTCCCCAGAGGGCAGCGACAAGCCGGCAGGAAAGAGGAAGTTCAAAAGCAAACACACCGACAATGAGGAGCAGAAGGTAAGATGTTCGCCTGTGTCCTCGTAAAGCCAACAAAAATATTTACAGTGCAGTACTTAGTTGAGGGGGGAATGGCTCTGTCACATTGATTAGCTCACACTGCCCCCTTGTGGGTTTATAGGCTAATGCCACATGATTTATCATAATGGCTGCTGGTTTTTATGTCTCTGGTTCCTGGCGCTCCTTTGCTCAGCGCAGCACAACGTGCGACTCCAATAAACTCGGCTTTCTCATAACTGTCAATTCTTAACTCCAGGCTAAGCCAAAGCGCAGCAGCTTGGGAAAGCGCTCCGCTTCATTAGCGCTAGACGAGGAGAACGGCGCGAAGACACCGACCAGTCCCACATCCGCCACTCCGAAGGGCACGCTGTCACCCCCGCCCAGTAAGAAAGGCTCCGCAGGGTGGGGCAGCGGACCGGAGTCTCCACCCAGGAAGCCCATCCCCCCCGAGGTCCGTCGACTGATAGTCAACAAGAACGCCGGGGAGACCTTGCTTCAGCGGGCTGCCAGATTGGGCTACCAGGTGAAAGCCCAGTTCCACTTGTCTATATTAATGATCGTCTGGACGTCTCTCACAGCCTCTGTCAAATGCCTTGCTAAATGTCAATGTGCTCTGATGGCTTCGCCCTTTTCTTTTAGGATGTTGTCCTTTACTGTCTGGAGAAGGACATCCGGGAGGTCAATCGCCGTGACAACGCCGGCTATACGGCCCTTCACGAGGCGTCATCCAGGGGCTGGACGCGGATCGTCCAGATCCTGCTGAAACACGGGGCTGACGTCAACTGTAGCGCCCAGGACGGAACGCGGTGAGAGGACGTCCCCATCAGCCCAAACACCCACACCTCAAACATCAGGAGCACATCATTGCTTTTCATCGTCTTTGTGTCGTTTCATCATATCCCATCCATTCTGGAAGGGATGTGTCCCCGTCGTGTATTGTGGGGCAGGATAGCCTAGTGGTTAGGGTGCTTCCAGCCGAAAAGTTAATTTTGTATTGTTGGTCTGTGTAAAGGGTGTACAAAACACTTGTCCCCTTTGACTACTCTTGACCAGTAGTCTAAAATGGTAGTAAGGATGTTGACTGGGTTGATAACAGACACTTTCCACAGAGACGTCATCGTAGGACAAACACAGGTGTCGCTCATAACCGTAATTATGGGTCTGCTACTTGTATGAACCAGGGAACAGGCAGGAGACTAAACGAGTGAAGACGTCTACTGCCCCGGTACATAAAACGTTTGTCCTACGATGACACCTCTGTGAAAAGGGTCTATTGAGACAGATTTGGTTCTATGATAAATCATGTTATTTCTTATCAGATAATTATGGTTACACAGTTGTTTTTTATATTTGTCATGGTTGTCAGCCAACTAGAGAGTTTAAAGTAAACCTATTTATTTAGTTTTGCTTTGCTTTTCTTTTTTTCTTTTTTTCTTTTTGCGAATACTAAATTAATCTATGATTGCAAATGTGGACCAATCAAATGTCTCTGTTGCTTCTTAGGCCCATTCACGATGCAGTGGCCAGTGATAACCTGCCAATCGTTTGGTTGCTGCTCAATCATGGCGCAGACCCCACGTTGGCCACCTACTCTGGACACACAGCAGTCAAACTGGCCCACAGTCCAAACATGAAGACTTTCCTTACAGGTAAAATCCTCTTCACAGTGAATGTATACATATATACAGTATATATATATATATATATATATATATATATATATATATATATATATATATATAATCTGATATTCTGAATAATGCATGCATGGATAGATGTTTAGTCAAATTATAATAAATGTATGTGTATATTCATTATATTTCAATTGTAAAAATGTTACTTGTTTGTTTCAGTCTAAAGTCTGCTTTCTTGTCCCCATTTGCAAATTCATTACATTAATAAACACCAGCACAGATCAATAATTGTAACAACTGGCAAATAAAGAAGAATTTAGTACATTTTCTAAATCTTAATCGATATAATTCCATTGTTTTCTGTACCACATTTCAAAGGGGAGAGCGACCCTGGAGTTTTTACCTTGAGTTTAAAATAAGCACTCAGCCGTCTCTCTACACGTGGAGAATCCACACAGAGATGAACTACTGTGCAGCTGTAGTCATACTTCCTAACACAGCAAGGCTATTTCCATTGCCTTTTATTGTACCTGGCCAGTCAGGCTTAATCAGTGAGGATTGTAATGCTGCATTGCTGGCAGTTCTCTGTATATAAAGTCTGATGCATGTTGGGGTTGTGGATGCTTCATGTTAATACCTGGTTACTACTTTCTGAGCTTCTTCAGACCTGGCATTTTGGAGTACAGTATATGATTTACAGTATATGATTTACCTACAGTATAATATGCCTGTTAACAGTCACACTGGGGATTAGCCTGTGTCTTCTGTGACCAGTTGTTATGGGATTTTGGTTCCTCACTCAGCATTCAAATAACTACATTCAGCAGCAATATAACAATAAACAACAGTGAATAGACTCACTGACTTTGAATCTAGTTATGCAGGGTAACTTCTGAGGTAGGATGGTAATTCAATTAGCTTTTTAGAGGCTAGAGGAATGGAAAATAGAGGATATGAAATATGCAAACACGGGCAACCAGAGTTTTGTGTTTGTTTGCCTTAACTAAGTAGGCATGCAAATGATCATGTAGGTGACAAATGTATCTTGGAAAGCAATCAGGGCTCGGATTGACTTTCATGCCATGTAATGTGGTCAAATGTATTCCTGACCAACTCCTAATATGGTTTTCCTTTTAAATTTGAACGCATCTGGGAGGCGGTCACACTTCTACTTGGGTATGGTGTAACGCGAGACATTTTCCGCTTCATTTTCCAGAATATTTCACAGATCTGGAAGGCCGGAGTGAGCAAGATCCCGGTCTACTGTGGGACTTCCACAGCAGTTCCCTGTTTGGTAAGACACTTCTTTATTTTTGCAGATCGCGCATGTTACAATTTCTCCATCCGAGTGCATTTTGTCTTGTGATTTATATTTGGACAGGTAATGTGGTCTATTTTTAGCTTTGCGTTTCCCTGGGCCTGAATAGGACATTTCACTGACTATCTGAGGGGCACAACACTGACGATGTTTTGGGAAGCTGCATTAAGTTAATGGATTTGGGAGTGATTCCTTAATCAGTTTGTCTGGCGCAGAATGGAGCAGTAAATCATTCTAAGATGGTCATGCACTTGGAGATGAGAAACGCCACTGTCCTATGTCCTGTCCTATATTTTCCTTTTTGTGAAGATTAAAAGTTCCCTCACAAAAACTAACAATCGAGGACACAGGCAATTGTAATGTGTTTTAGTTTTGACCTCCAGGCCTCAAATGTGTGCAAACAGTGCCAACTGATAAGTCCAATGTCAAACTGTCTAATAGTATGAGAACACAGATAATAATTGCACTTGTATTAAATGGACTAAACTAATCCTGTTAAGTAATATATGTCAAATGTCATTGAACGTGGGACTGCAAAGCCCAGCCTCGAGTGTATCTGTGATAAAGGCCTGAATAAAATAACCTGACTTAATATCTCGACATGTTTCTGATACGGCAGGACTCAAGACTAACATTTTCTACTGGTGCAACTAACTGTTTTATTTGGTGGCACCCTAACCAATTTGGCCGCACCCCTTTGTCACAGTATTGGCATGTACTTTGTCACGTACCATGCATCTGTGTAGTACATTCATTTGAAAAGATTAACTCACTTGAAATAAATTTAATAATAACAGGCTGGTAATTAGGTAGGACCATACGTGTCAAGTACGTTGTAAAAAAACCCAAATATTTCTCAAATATTAAGCACTACAGACATATCCAGGTCAGTTAATGTTAGGGCAGTCTAATATCGCTCGTATACATTGATGCGTTACAAAGTATCTTGAGGAATCTTTTTCACATTGACTATATAATAATAATAATAATAATAATAATAATAATCATTTTCTCATTTAGTGACTGAATAATGATCTGGGTCATTCACTCAAAGGTCAAGATGGAGAAGCTTTACAGACTGTTGAAGCAGTGGTTTAGATGGCCAGAGGCAACACATAATCGCACAGTGGCGCAACAGAAAATCCATTTGGCTCTTAAGGGCTACAGTTACTCTTTAAATAGTAACTTGGACCAATATCCTTCATCCAATGAGAATAACTATCTGTTGTTGGATCGTTGTTGAACTCCCAACTGACAAAGTGATAGAACTGGATCGGTATGCCGTTATCTGCTTTGCAAACGTTGACATAACTTCCAATATCAGAAGCCAGAGGCAGCTGACTTACGGTTGGTCAGATGCTATTTATGGGTTGGATAACCCCTCCCCAGCAGCGTTTAGGAATCCTGTATTGTTTTATGTCAATGGGCCGCCCACTAGAGGGAGATCTTACTCCATTCCAGAGAAGCGTCTCAGTTTTTTGGGGGCAGTTGAGACCTGTAACAATTCCCTCGGCCTCTCTCTCTCTCTCTCTATCTTCACCTCCTCTTCACCTCCTTCCTCCTCGTCACAGATAGCGAGCAGGAGCCGTACTGGGAGTTCCTGCTGTCGGAGCAGAACGGGGAGCAGGAGAAGCAGGGGCAGGGTCCGGCCGAGAGGGACCCCGACAGAGATGGCCTGCTGTTTGAGTTCTCCTCAGAGCCTCTCCTGCCCTGCTACCACGTCCAGGTGTCACTCACCCAGGGGTGAGGCTATATATCTATATTTATAGAGGCTATATATCTATAGAGGCTATATATATCTATATCTATAGAGGCTATATATCTATAGAGGCAATATATATCTATAGCTATATATCTATATCTATAGAGGCTATATATCTATAGAGGCTATATATCTATATCTATAGAGGCTGTATATCTATAGAGGCTATATATCTATATCTATAGAGGCTGTATATCTATATCTATAGAGGCTATATATCTATATCTATAGAGGCTATATATCTATAGAGGCTGTATATCTATATAAGACCCCGTGGGGGACTGCTTATATGCAGTATAGCAGTCGTAGAACTCTTTGACATCGTTGGCTTGCCATTAGTGAAGAATTCAGAATTTGACTTGTAAACAGTTACAGAAAAAAGAAGAGAAACACAATAAGAAAACACACCAAATTGTTCCCATGTATAATGTACTGTGGCGACGTTGGTATGGCGATAATGACTAATGATGAAAAAAATACTGCCTCAAAACGGCGGAATGCTCACATCAGATCCAAGATGGCAATTCATCTTAAAAGCCCATTTTAATATTTTCATCTAGTTACGTTTGTCCTTCTCCCGACAGCTTCTGCAACTGGTTCCTGCTGGCGGACGTCCTGCGGCGCCTGAAGATGTCCACGCGGATCTTCCGGTCTCGCTACCCTCACCTGGAGGTGGTGAGCCTGGCGGGGGGGGAGCTCTGGAGACAGGTAGCGGTCAGCCAAGTTAGCGGCCCATTGGCCGCGCCCCACCGAGGCAAATGGAAGGAGCAGCAGCAGGAGGAGGAGGAGCAGCAAGAGGAGGAGGAGGAGGAGGGAGACGAGGAAGGTGGGGACGAAGAGGGGCCGGTGGAGCTAGTGCGCTGTGTGCCCGAGCTCCAAAGACTGCTGGGCTCCTCCATCCACATCCTGCCGGAAGAGGAGGAGGAGGAGGAGGAGGAGGAGGGGGAGGAGAAGGAGGAGCAAGGCAGGGAGGTGGAGCGCGCTTGTCTCGGCAGGCCTCGTGGTCGATAGCCCCCCCCCCCCCCCCCCCCGGAGGGGGGGGGGGGGGGGGGGGGGGGGGGGGGGGGGGGAAAGGGGGGGGAAGGGGGGGGGGGGGGGCCC
>OOFB01024519.1:43349-55693 GCA_900323305.1 Trachyrincus murrayi
TGGTGAACTTTTGCGTAAGGCTGAGATGCTTAGGACCCGCTTGCCAGGTCAGGGAAGGCCGGTGGCCCAGATGGTTCCTCTGTGGACCTCAGGAGATCTGGAGTACGTGAGGTGGTGAGACCTCACAGCACATTGTATTCACCTGCAAACACACCTCTCTCTCTCTCTCTCTTTCTCTCTCTCTCGCTCTCGCTCTCGCTCGCTCTCACTCACACACAGCTTTACCCCTACCCGGACAAACAATTTCTATATTTTTTCGTCTTTTTTTTATGTGAACATTTCACAAAGAAAAAACGTCCAAGGCTCAGCTCATGCTATGAACATTTTTTTTCTTGTTTTGTTTTTTGTTCTTGTTTTTGTTTAATTTAATTAAGGGGGATACTTGAGAATGTGAACTTGTTTACAGATTTGCGAAGATGAAAAGGTGTCGTAGCTACGTCCCCCCCGGGATGACCCTACGATCGTTCTCATTCCTGAGGCCTCAGCCTGCTCCCGGTCCACCACCCCACCCTAAAGCCCTCTAAACTGCACCCCTCCGTCCACGTGGTCTTCTGGAACTCTCCGGGCTCCGTATCGCTGAGTGTTTTTATTTACACTGTTTGTTTTGTTTGTCTGTGCTTAATTTAATAGTCATTAATATATTTGACCTTCTTTGTGTATCGGACAGAACTATCTATGACATTTTGCTTTGTATATGGTTGGTGCTTAATTTTTTTGAATTGTACTAATTAGGATTCCTTGATTCCGTTTTTTTCTTTTTCTCTTCCTGATTGGAAAAAAACAGTATTTCAGCAAAGCAGAAGTACAGTTTTAATGTACTGGTGCTAAGGTTTTGTGTTGACAATCAATGCAGTTTTTGTTGGAGGTCATGAACTAAAGAAAAGATATTTAAGATGATGTGAGTGAAAGGTAAACAAAGTATAGTGAACGCGAATGGGATACACCAAGACTTCGAGCAACCTGTGTGAGAACAATAAAGAAACTTTTATTTGACTCCTTTTGTATGAAATTGGCGGGAATAAAGCATGCTTGTGAATCTGTTTTGATCAACAAAATCTGTCTAAAATGAGTGCCATGTGCCGTTGACAGACGCTACCCCTATGATTCGCTATACTAACATGAATTACATTTTTACAACAATGCTCAGTGGTTTGTTTCATCAGCGTATAATATAAAAGAGGTCAACGGGGAACAAAAATACAGGTAATTACTACAATCCAACAATCTTTAATGTTGAACCCACTATAACCCGGCCCTTTATCCAGAATCAGAAAATGTGTCTGACTTTTAGGGATGTCAGATAATTGTCACAGTCACTACCAAAACAAATACCAACATGATCTGGAACCAATCAGTTCCGAAACCAAGGATGTAGATAGTGTTCTTCATCAGTGATGGGCCCACGATGCAGCATCTCATGAGCACCATTTCTGGTTCACTGCTGTGAACTGGAGTCACCTGGCAGCTGCTGGCAAACACCATCAAGAGAGCCGCAGATTCACAGGTGGTCGGGATTATTGATATCCTGATAAACGGGGAGCTCTCAGCTCGCATAATAAGAGCGCACAGTTAGATGGAGACGTTGTCCACTAGAGGGCGCCAGGAACTGGAAATCTACATCTGAAACTGAAAGCGCTAAAATAAAATCAATCTTTTCCCTTACCTACGTAGGCTACAAAATGAGTGGGTACTAGCATGTGCAACTTCCTGATTTAGCTATGCAACTTCCTGATTTAGCTATTTAGCTATGCTAAATCAGGAAGTTGAGACCATATGTATAATATCGTTCGATACATATAATAGCCTAAAAATGACAATAATAACATGTGGCCCTTCAAGAGAAACGCACCCCAAGCCTTCCTCGACCTAAACTACTTTGTCAAGGCTTCATCTCCTCGGGCTACATGGGTGTTGTTCCCCTGCTTACGTTCCTCTACAAGGGGACGAGAAGACCCTAAACCTGACGTAGGCCTAATTGTTTCAACAACAACAACAACAACAAAAAGCAATAACACTGCTACATTCAACTACGATAGGCCTGTCGTTATAATGTGGAAAAAGGACACTACAAAAGAAAATATCTAGACGTTTTCTTATCAGTTGGGTTACTTTGGTGTTGGCATTGTGTCGTGAGAGATGTGACTTTCACAGAGCCCCCCCGGGGACAGACGGGGTTTAGACACTGTAACCTGTGCACTGTAACCTGTGCAGACCTCGTGGGGTTACCAGCAGTCATCCTGCGCAGCAGCTGCACGGCCTGCGCATGCGTGTCGCTTTGTCTGTATGCATGTCTAAAAGATAGCCTAGTGTATACATGTTGACGCTTGTTTAAAAAAGCAACTTCGGTGCCCTTCGTCCTGTTTCAAATGCTTTTCTCAAATAATACAACACTTATTCGAAGGTTTTTGTGGGAGTTTACATTAGAGAAACTACATGGCAGTTTGTGTTGTTTCTTTGTCCGGTAGCTCTACAGAGGCCGAGCGTACGTTGTAAATGTCGCCTGACATTGTAGTGTGTCCCGCCCCCTCACCGAGCCCCTGTGATCCCGCGCAGCTCATTGGTCCTCCGTTGTGGGACAGTGGATTTTGATTGGTCCAAAACGAGGGCAAGCCTCTACAAGAACGACTGACTCAGACTGGCATGGAAAGGGGAAGTGAGGGGAGTCCTGCACTGTTGCTACATGTAGATCCTATTGACAAGGTCTGTTTGTTTGCGTTGTTGGGTTAAATGACCCCAGTCTAGCCACAACAATATTTGACTATTCAAATATTGAATATTGAATATTCAAATATTGAATAGTCCAAACCAAGATTTCGAGTGTATCACATATACCTTTAAATCATAGCATCACTATGAACACATTATGCCCATTGAATACAATTCAACAAGCCATTAGAGTTGCGTTTTAAAGTATTTTATTATTCTACTCTATTCTTCTATTTGCTTTTAAACTAGTTCTCCCAATCCATCTAGCCATCCAAATTCTATCCCTCTATCAAAACCTAGATCAACTTAATCTTCACTATTCTCTCGCCATCAACCCACTCCTCCCCGCTCCCTTTATGTCTCCTCAGGTTCTTAAGTTTCCAAAAAAGCCTCCATTCTTTGTCTCTGTTGGCTTATATAACAGCCATCTTTGAAAAACAAAACAAAAGGGAAGTCCTGTTCCCTTGGCCTGCATCTTTGGCCCGGCTTCAACACTCTCTTCTCCTCTCGGTTCCTATTTTATACCAGCTAGCTCACCATATCCTTGCATTCAGGGAGCAGCCAGCATCTAAATCAGAGTCAAAACTCAACTCAATGCAGGGACAGAATGGTCCTGTACCCGTTTTGAAGATACTCAGTGCATGGGTACAACATAAAAATCAAAGTTCATGTGGCACAGCGATTAGAATAGAAAGGTGTAGGAAAATATTGATGCATGTTCTTTCAGCCACTTGGGCATGGTCGGTAATCTCACATCGCGGTTAGATCCATCGTATCAGGCTTTTCATTCACCCTGCTTTTTATACTTGTTGAAGTTGTAGTCACTTATTAACACTAGGAAGCATGTCACAGCTCGACACTCCGCTCCCATTCGAAGCGAGCGTAACCCTTGCTTCGAATAGCTCTGTCACGCACAGCACGTCTCTTCATGGTGCACATGATAAACCCCATATTTAGAAGATAGAGCATATGAATTGCGATGCGTCACCATCTGTCGCTTTGCACATATTAACCAAACATCTAAAGAATAGCATGGGATATTTGGGTGTATTTATATCAGCTACAGACGTCAGGACACCTAACAAGCTGAAGAGCCTTATGCGGGAAGTTAGAGATTAGGACTAGAATTAGAACTAATAAGCACTATTATCTGTTATATAAGCATCTCATCTACTAAGCTACGCTCACCTACGCCCTGTGCTTTTCAGTGGATCCGATAGTTCACCAATGGCTTGACTGAATCTACAGTCCTTATTCTATACTGTGGAACTCCCATAGTTTCACAGTGAGCATGCATGTGTCTATGCAAAAAAGGCCGGCAAACAAACGCACATGCCCCACCCTATACACACACACACGCACGCACACACGCACGCACGGCCACACACACACACACACACACATGCAGACGCCCATGCACACACATACACAGCCCTTCTATTGTCAGTGTGTGTGTTGTAGATGAAACAGCCAGCAGGGTTTGGACGTAGCCAGTGAGCTGTAGAGAGAGCTCCTCTCTCTTATCTTCCTGTGTGAATAGAGGATTTGAACACCAGACAATGGGCACGTCAAACTATTTAAAAGCAGTATTGATTACAGAGAGAACATTTTTAATGACTCGTAGAAATCCATCTTTCTGGTTCTGACCAGAAATGTGCATGATTGTCCACTTTCATTGTATTGTCATTGGTCTTGCCTACACACACACACACACACACACACACAAAATCCTGAGTGCACACGGCAGTGACGCACACAATGCACTGGTGAACCATATAACGGATGCAGAAGAAGCAGAGGCGAGGTGCAGGGTGGGGGGGGGGGAAGCATGTAAGGAACCAGTGTGTAAGCGTTGGCACTCGGCAGTGGGGTTCTCGGTCTCTTGAGAGGCTGCCTGTGTCAGGCTGCAAGCTGCACCAGCTGGGCTCCACGCCCACTTGGCTCTTACATAACCGCTTACATTGCAGTCCTGCATGTTCACCGCACCACAGACACGCTGGCGATGTCAGCGTCTGTGAACACCAAGCTACCCCATTTGCATTTATTGCATAGCATTATACCTTTAATGCACATTCTACTCATTTCTTTTGCCTCGCAAAAAAAAAATCTTCCACTTTGCAAGGTTGCAACAGGATAGCTCCAGAGGTGTCATGTTTCACGACAACTTGGGTGTCACTCTCTGTTCAAACAGTAGCCAGATAGCAGCCAGTTCATTTGGTTTATGTTCCACCAGCTCTCTCTAACCGCATGACCTTAGCAGAGTCTACACAAGTCTCCCAATCAAGAGGTTGTGGGGAGGCAGTGGGAGGGGTCTGAGGCAATGTTGATCGGAGGTCGGAGGGAAACCAAAAGGAACATACTGTTCCAGCTGCACTCAGCTGTCTCCAGGTTAGCCCAGGGAAGTAGCAGTTATGGTGAAATGAAAAAGCGTGCCGTGGAAGCCCCTGTACTGATACTGTGACTGGCTTGCCTTATCTCAATGTGTGCTTTTTGTGTCATGTCCTGCACTGAGATAACAGTCTTGTCCTGTCATGAATGTACACACCCGCATGTGTTGCTGTTTACAGCCATAAATTATGCCTTTTTGCTTGGGTTTATTTTCCCTAGAAAGGAATTAATAATATGAAAATATGAAAATGTTGCATGAAGTATAATTTCAGTAACATTACAGTAGTATTCAGTACACAGTCTCTGTAACCACTCTAAATAGACGTTGTATAAAATGTACTTATATAAGTATACTTATTCTACCTCATATTTGTTTTAAGGGTTTTGACATTAACCCAAACTTTTCGTCCTGTCTTCTGCCTCAAGCATACTTTGCAAGACTATAAGACTGTAACCCGGAGGGAAGCTTTCAGAAACTACTTGAGGAGATTTACTTTGGGACGGCAAACAGTAGAAGTTTCTCGCCGATAGTCTTCTGGCCGACCCTTCAGCTCTTTAAGAGATTGTCTGTTTGGAGAAATGCTAATCACTCGGCGGAGCATGCTGGTGCTCATTACGTCTGCAGCACAAAGCCACATATTGTGAGTCCAAGCATGCTCTGTGATGTAGGCTGAACCCCACGAACCCACCGGACCATCTTTTCTCACAATGGCAATGCCCAGTAACACCAAACCCCCGGGATGCAACGCAGCACAGAACATAAGCTATTTCAAATTGAAGAGGCTTATTTGACAATTAGCTCATCTCAGGTTACTCAAACAGACAAAATAAAAACGGACAAGAGAAAAGCAAACGTCACCGTTCATTCCTGTGTTTGCGTTTGAGAGCGGTACTGTTGCCACAACAAGGAGAAGGGATGGAGTTGATTGGGTTAAACAGGTTGTGTTTGGGGCAGCCAACAGCAGTTAAGATACAGCAGCTTGCAAAAAACATACGACAAGAGCAATGAATTGTGTCTGACCTTAGTGTCTATCGAATCTGTAATTAGACACAGGTACAGCGACCTTTCAGGTGTGGTCCAATAAAGATAAGTCTTTGGCCTGTATGTGAGGCTCCATGCCCACTTATACAGCCGTTGTGCAATGTCTAAATCTGGCAGCCATCGCCATCCTCTGCCAAATTATCCGTCTGCGTGATCACACCGTGCCGGGGTGGCCGAGGCGTGGACCTTGAGGTGTGCCAGCCACAGGGAGAACCATGGAAGACCTTTCAACACCAAATGCCTTGCCGTACACTCTAGACACTAACCGCTCTTAGCCACACAGCATTTCCTTCCCTTATGAGTCGTTACAAAACCCTCCTTGTGATCATTGCATTTGCGTTAGAGATTTCCAAAGTCATGACTCATGAAGGGGGAGACTCACAAGCACAAAATGACAACTTGTGTATGAGAATGAAATGAAGCCAGTAGACTTTGTTGCTTCACACTTGTAGGCCCACACTCTGAACAACTGCTAAAATAGATCATGTTTTAGTTGGCCCACGGTTAGCTGTCTGTATACTTAGAGGTTAACGTGACATGGGGGGACTGGCTTGTGCCTGAAAAGAGCCATGGCTGTCTGCTCATCCCTGTGGTTTATTACAATGGGAATCACACAGTCTGCA
This sequence comes from Trachyrincus murrayi, assembly GCA_900323305.1. Classification (NCBI taxonomy): domain Eukaryota; kingdom Metazoa; phylum Chordata; class Actinopteri; order Gadiformes; family Macrouridae; genus Trachyrincus; species Trachyrincus murrayi. The sequence continues at coordinate 50,109 of OOFB01024519.1, forward strand.
TACATGCAAAATGTCAATATCTAATAAAATGTTGGAACTCAAATATGGAATTGTACTTGCAAATGATTGCAACATTTACAAATAAATTATACAATACATGCTGTCTCCAGGGCAGCCCAGGGAAGTAGCAGTTATGGTGGAATGAAAAAGCATGCCGTGGAAGCCCCTGTACTGATACTGATAGTGTTGTGACTGGCTTGCCTTGTCTCAATGTGTGCTTTCTGTGTCATGTCCTGCACTAAGATAACAGTCCTGTCCTGTCATGAAACAAACACAAAGTCTAATAGAGATATACACGCCCGCATGTGTTGCTGTTTACAGCCATTGGCCTTTACATTGACACGGCAATCGACGCATAAATGATGCCTTTTTGCTCGGGTTTATGTTCCCTAGAAAGGAATAGAAGTGAATTAATAATATGAAAATGTTGCATGAAGTATAATTTCACACTTGTAGGCCCACACTGAACAACTGCTAAAACAGATCATGTTTTAGTTGGCCCACGGTTAGCTGTCTGTATACTTAGAGGTTAACGTGACATGGGGGGACTGGCTTGTGCCTGACAAGAGCCATGGCTGTCTGCTCATCCCTGTGGTTTATTACACACAGTCTGCATACATGCAAAATGTCAATATCTAATAAAATGTTGGAAATCAAATATGGAATTGCACTTGCAAATGATTGCAACATTTACAAATAAATTATACAATTGTAAAATCTTTTATTTCTTGTAAAGTCATATTAATCCCATGGTTTTAGATGCTAAAGCTGTTCTTTACCTCATTTTAATTCCAACTGTCTCTGCCCAGCTGTCATGCACAGTGTGCTTGACCCCATTTGCCAGAATAGGCTGAAATTGTCCAATACAGCCATTTTGATTTGGCATCATTTCTGCGGTCATCTGTGAACAAAGAAAGGAGGACCTGCAAGCACACATGATAAAGCTTGTGCAATTACCTTATATTTAATTATCCTTTCCCCAGTCCCAGCATGTTCAGTGTTTGGTCAAAGAAGCATGGTTTCTCACTTGTTACCTTTTTATTAAATGCCCTTCATATCGTCTCGTTTACAACAATGCTGTGGATATGAAAGAAGGGGGGGGAAGAGAGAGAGAGAGAGAGAGAGAGAGAGACAAAACCGGATTGGCTACCGTTGGTGGAACTGTTGCTAAGGGGAGGGGTTCCGAGGGCGATGGATACGGCAGTTTGTGAGAAAAGCACCACATATCACGTACAAATCACCTAGACATATTTATAGCTGTATCCCTTACATAGCGCAATGTGGATTTCAAGATAAGGAGATTGCATGCAGGTGTAATCCACAAGTAGGTTAATAATGCTTAAACCATTTAATAGCATTCTAAAGTGAGACTTTATGAGAATCATTTTAGTCACAGGTCTCTGACCTTCTCAAAGTAATATCTAACCTGATACTTAACTTTTATACCTGGCACGTGGGATTCCATGTAGCTGATTTCATTAAGAGTAGAAAGTGTTGGTGCCGTATAATAAAAAATAAAAAGACATACAATGTATGCAGCTGTTGCAAGATGCTTTGGGTAAAAGCATCCGCCAAATGGAAGACAATGTAAACAAGAGTTCCATGAACTCCATCCTAGAGCGAGACACTGACTGAAGTTCCCTTTGAAATGTCAACAGCCAGAGTATGGTCTTCATGGGAGCACCGGAACCACATTGCTCCTAGCCTTGGCGTGCGGGCCCTTGGGTAAAGCCATACCAGTTACAGCGGCACACACACATGGAGATATTACGTAACCAATGGACGATTCGCCCCTCATTACAGGGACAGGTACAGTGAAGTCATGAAGCAACTGTTTAAACTGGCCTCATGTTGCAGCCTGTCTAAAGGAGGAAGTACTTCTGGAGGCGTAACTCAAGTACACATTCCGTAACAAACTACACAAAAACTGTACGTTTATTTCCAATTCTTTATTTATCATTTGGACTGCTATTATGCAATATATATATAAAAAAAATGAAATATTCAAAAAGGACAAAACAAATAAGTGGTTTCATTACAACACTGGTTACAACTGTTAAACCATTTCTGAAAAGGGGGACCTGATAGGAATCCAATGAAGAGGGAGTGGATGGTATAGAAAAATTCAAGGCACAGAATGTTACAATTACTGGGTTGGAAATATATACTCTTTAGATACGGACCTCAAGCACAGAATTTAAAAGCACTTTTTTGGAGGGTCAGAATAGCCAGCATTCGAAATTCTCCTACAGGTCAGTCCCGTCAGATGCCCAGTTAACCCAATTCCCATCCAAAGTTGAAATGAAAGACTAGGGGAGATTCTGCATAGCAACCAAGCGGCTATACCCTTTCGACGATGCAAATAATCCTGTATTTAAAAGATCTATAGGCTCAGGGTCATGTACAGCAGGTGTTATTTAAAATGGGTTTAGTGGAGCTGGCTGATGGTCAGGGAAAGGGGTAGCATGGAGCGTACTTTTGAAAGGAATGGAAGAGAAGGCCCTGGTCAGATCACTGTCCATTGCAGTTCTTTCAGTAGAGATGGTGGCCACGTTCTCCTTGACAACATCCTGTCTTACTAAGTGTGCAGTCTGGTTTTAACTTGGGCAAAACCTACTATCTCATGAAATTCCCACCCCCAATCTCCCTCTTGTAGCGATTGGTGAGGTGGTCTGCCTGCACAGTGAGCTTGGACAGGACCCCGAACAGTCCTCGGAGGTGGAAGTGGAACTGGTCCTCCAAGTCAGAGTTGTTATCGTCGTGGGGGAGACGCCCGGTCACCGGCTTCTGCTCTTCCTGTTTGACGGCCATCTCGAGGAAGGTGGCCCCGCTGCTCATCTCCCGCTTCAGGAGCCCCCACTCCATGTCGTTCTTTATCGACTTGAGGAGGAGGTAATGCTCGTACATATCCCGTTGCTTGTTGGGGCAGGGCTGGTTGTTGTTGTTGGTTTCGATCTCGGCAGCGTCGGCTCGTTCCTCCAGCGGCATATCCCGCAGCAAGCTGGGCACCATGATGGTTTCATCCATGTTGTTGGCCGCCGCGATGAAGCGGTTCATCATATTGATGAGGGAGTGCTTGTTGCTAGCCGGGTCGCTGGTGATTTGCATCATCTTGAAAGACGTTTCGTGTTCGCTTGGTTACAGTGTATATATATATATATATATAGGTGGCGCCGATTTATCCGTGGTGGTATGATCCAATTTCTGATAAAAAAAAACCAAAAACAAAGACAAAAAAACAAAAACGTATGAATGTCAAGTAAGGCTGCACATGCGCTACCACACCGTGTGCATGTGACAGAGAAACACAAGAGACGTCGCACGACTACGTCTGTGAAGTGCAGCCATCACAAGACAACTACACGGAGTGCAGCGAGGCGGAGGGTGCGTCGCCAACACTAACACCCAGACGCAGTATTTCGCAGTAACGGATTAACTGTATGCAAGTTGGGAGGGAGGGGAAAGAAAAAAAAAAGTCGGTTTTGAAGCTCAATAGAAATAAGATGTGCACCGACCACCAAAAAAAAGCAAATAGAGTAGGTAATAGTATTTGTTTAAAAAAATAAAAATAAAAATAAAAAAAATAAAAATAAATAGTACGTCTGCAATACAATAGGATGAGCTGTTATGAATATATCTTATAAACTGACCTGAAATACGAGGTAGAACGAGGAAGTGCTGTCTTGGTGGTAATGGTGGTGCTTTGTTCAAATACAACTCGAGGTCTTCTCGAGCTTCTCTGCACACCACCGGCTGGGAAGAAACGTGAAATTTCCCCAGAGTTGCTGACAGCGGAAAAGGGCTTTTATAGAGGCTACGCCGGGTTAGAAAAAATAGCCCCGGGCTCCGCTCCCATATACCCGAGCCTATTGGACGGGACCGAGTCGAAGGCGGGCTCTTGGGGTGCCTGATACGAAGCGATCCAATCGCACAGCGCCTTTAGCAATGCCAATCAAACACATCACCGTTGGCGTTTCCGCAATAATATGAATCGTATAATGCACTTCCTTGTCAGTAACAGGTCCAGGGCTTTTGATGGGCACTATACCTGCTATGGCATGAGAAAATAAAGGACAACAAAGACACATTCTGCATTCTAAAGACGACACACAAATCGTTTCACACGCAATCGTTTGTGTAGTACAACACCGCCACCTGGTGGTCAGAATGAAAACATGTCAGAGATGGTATTGAGATGTTTGTTGCAATTCTACATGGTTTAGAAAATAGAGGTAAGAAAGGAATAATGACATGTTTCCACGTAGAAAGGTAGCGGTTGATATCTGAATAAAATGTATTAAATAACCTTTCCGAATATAATTGTGGTCTTGTAATACACCTACTTGTAATAGGCCTACTTTAAATTAACTCAGTACGACAAAAACTATTAAATTAATAAATTAGATTTGCATATTTTCATTTGCATATTTGAGCCATGTCTCACTGAAACTGGCAACGCCACTCAGCCATTACATGGCTTTTTTTTTTTACAAGATATGTAACTATGTCTGACGCATACAGGCTATGTACTTGACTCTCACTGACTCTGCTCCAATATTGTTTGTATACATGGACGGTTCTCATATTCACCATGAAGTCTCCTTTGGTAAAAGGATCTGACAAATGACTGAATGTAATGTCATTTAGGTGCACCAAAAGGACATTTACAGAAAGTACTATCGCAGTTTTTTATGTATGTGGAAGCCAAAGACAGCATTTTGTCTTTATTTTTCAAATACTACACATGCAACCACAAATGAATAACAAAATAACACTGACAACTGTAATATAAAGATTGGTTAGGTGGAAGTACAGCATGAGGTTAAATATCTCTTTAACCTCTTATTTACCACTTATATAAGCCACATAGTCATAATTCACACTCAAAAATTCACTTGGTTTTGCTTCAACGTTTATCAGCTTTTTTAATAGCATTATCACAAACAAAATATAGCAAAATTACAAAACACTGTAGGCAGCACATCAACACAACCTTTGAGAGAATTGGAAATGCTTACAATTGGCAGCGTACGATGAAATTAAATGGTAACTGAAAACACCCAGGAACATTTTTACTACTAAATTAATTGGCTCCCTTTTTCTTTTATCACAGCAAATATCTCCCTTATCAATTCCTACCAGTTCCCTTCTGCTTGGTTGGCATTGGTTACGTCAAATAAAAGAAGCAGCGGATGTTATTTTTCTCACTAAAACAATATAACTAAACATACAATAATAAAATTAGGAGAAAATAATTGAATTCAGTCTTTTCGCCTGCTGGTGCACATCTGTAACACACACACACACACACACACACACAGACAGACAGACAGACAGACAGACAGACAGACAGACAGACAGACAGACAGACAGACAGACAGACACAGAGAGAGAGAGAGAGAGAGAGAGAGAGAGAGAGAAGAGAGAGAGAGAGAGGAAGAGAGAGAGAGAGCTAGCTAAGCAGTGAGAGAGGAAGAGAGAGAGAGCTCTTCTTACCGGGGGTGGGGGCCGGTGAGGCCGGGGTCCCGGGCCCCAGCAGGAGGAGCTGGGGGTCAGCAGGAGCAGCGGGAGGAGCAGCAGGAGGT
>OOFB01024521.1:7428-18228 GCA_900323305.1 Trachyrincus murrayi
GTGGCATTGTGATCAGAGTAGTGTGGACACAATTATTTTAAGTCGTTAGCTGAGTCTTTTAAGTTTACTCTACATTGGAGTATGTAACAAAGTTCTCGTGAAGGTGATAATGTAGATGTAATTGACATAATTATGAATAAATTGAAACTGATTTTTAATTGTTTGAATTATTATTGACTGCAGCATAGCGAGAGGAATGTCGAAAGAAGCATGCACACATTCGGCAAAGTGGGACGTTGAAAATATCCGGTGTTTTGCAGTCAAACGCGTCTTAAAAGTAATATTTTTAAGACTTTTGCTAAAAATCTGTTTCACTTACTTTGGATTATAGCAAGCAACAACAGTCATATCGGTGAGTGGTGAACGTTTTTTTTAGATATCTTCCACTCGATGTTCGATGAATGGGGAAATAATAGGCAGGACATAGAGCGCTAAGTACGACGTACGTCTATGTGCGCTCTGTTTATAGAAAAAAAATGGCATTTTACATATAATTGAAAACAATAATAATCAAGCTCCCACTTTGGATAATGCTCTAATGTGTGAACTCTGTTTCCAGCTGGTGGAGCACTATTCATACAAACCAGATGGCCTCCTGTGTGTCCTGACCCAGCCCTGTTCACGAGGTGACAGCGACATCGGTAAATACGCATGGTGATATATATAAAGCCTAAATCAATAAGCACTACACTTTATCTTTGCTAGAGAAAACGTTTACCTTGCATATTTTTTTCTAGTTTTTTTAAAAGTCTTACTCCGACACATGCTTCTTTTCAACGTGATATTGTGGCTTTTTCAGTAAGCAGTTAAAATACATTGACTTCCACCTGCACGTCCTTATTAGTATGTTATGAAGCAGGTAGTTATCTTATGTCTATGTCTACTATTCTTAGTTTCTGTCCAAGTGCATGACCTCTAAAAAGGATTGTATCTACATTTTTACCCACATTCATCCATACAGTACAATATATTACAAAAAAATCTTTACAGGTGTAATAGGAGGACCGCATCTACAAGATCACCATGGAGTAAGTAAACACAACACAATGTACACAATGTATTATGTATGTGTTTTAAAAGCTATTGGGTTAAAGGTTGACGCCTTTGCCACAGTTGTCAGGAAGCAGGGGCATGCATCAATGTCGATAGAGGAAGTCAGAAGAGTGAAGAGGAAAAAAACACAACTGTTCATTAAATGAACAAAGCTGCGAAACATTATGAAATAGACAGGACTCTTTTTTAGGGGCGATTAATGCTCTCAGGAAGATAAAGAAATGATTGGTTACGTAAACTACCTAATATCAGCACATACATTTTAGTGACCATTTATTGTATATTTAAAATGATGCTCATATTTGTTTTAATACCTTATGACTTCTCTTTGTAACTACGACCTCTATCATAACAAATAGCCTGCTAACCTAATCTTCTCTGAAAATCTGCTCTCCAGCAAGGTGCAGTCGGTGGATTTCTCTCCATATTCAAACCCCTACCTGGACGAAAAAAGGTGCATCAACACAACTGCTGTCCTACAAACGTGTACAAATATCACACTACATACAAATTCCGCATTCAGACTTTTTTGGTTCTTGCATTTATGTTAAAGAAAATACAACTTATAAGTGCATTATGCATGGTGCTTATTACTGTTATACCTAATAATCTCAGTCTACGTTTAGTACATAATTTTGACTGATAATGTTGCAAAATGTAAAATAAATTGACAAAATATGGTAAATATTTACTTCACTATCACGTAGTGTCCATGAAAAAGTGATTGCGAGTAAATATACATTCAATGGTCTGTTCGCACTTTGTTTGTGCTATTTCAGATACATTTGTCTGTAATTTTGACACTATCAATATCTTCTCTGATACAGATTTGGGAAGTGTTGCGCAACATCAAATCAGACAATCTTAATCCTTATGAAACTAACATACCTCATTATCAATCGATCAAAGGTAAATAATGTGATTTATTTTTTTCTTAAACTTTAAACTTACTTGACTTAAAGTTAAATATTTAAATTGTAGATTTAATAACACAATTGTTTATGATATATATTATTATTATTATTATTATTATTGTTGTTGTTATTATTATTTCTTTGAAGATAGCTTGGCAGATAAATGACTTATTGCTTACTAATGGTCCCACACCATCTGTATGTGTGTTGACCAGAGGCCATGCCTATGGACACGGAGGTGTACGAGAGCCCCTACGCGGACCCTGATGAGCTGAGGAGCTCCACTGTGCTACGGGAGCACCTCTTCCTAGAGGACGGAGAGCTAGGCTCTGGGAACTTTGGCACAGTCATGAAGGGCATCTACAAGATGAAGAAGTGTGTTGTCGCATCTCTCTCTCTCTCTCTCTCTCTCTCACACACACACACACACACACATTTTATTTTAACACTTAACAAATACAAGAGTAAAAAATTATCAAATATCAATAAAAAGTCACGTTAAAACATTTAAAAGCATACAAATTAAAGGACAATACCAATCTGGGTGTTCAAACCATTGTAACAGGCTCTCCTGGCTTCACTAAAACATCCGTTACCAATATCATTCGTCAAAATCACTTCGTTGTGCCGATTCTGCCTAAGAGCATTTCGCGTGAACGGGCCTGCCACAAATATAAGCAATAACAATATAGCACTTTGGTCTTTGTGATAAGACATTTTGTAAAGTACTTGTATGGCGATTCAACGTTGTCCACAAACTCTGTACTGACCGACGCACACCGATTCCAAAAGATGAAAGTGCTATATTGCTATTGTTTACATTCGTGGCAGGAGCTCTCACGCTAAATGCTCTTTGGCAGAATTGGTACATGGAAGTCATTTTGACAAATTATATTGGCAACGGATGTTTTAGTGAAGCCAGGTGAGACAGTTACGATGGTTTGATCACCCAGAGCAGTAATGTCCTTTAAGTAGTAGAAAGAGGGACAGAGAGGTGAGGAGGGTTATTACATGCACATCTGTATGCACAATGTTACAAGTTTAGACAAAAATGTTGATTGTATATCTGTAAAGGCAGCGCCAAAATGGCTAATCATTTGCATTCAATGATTTTTTGTGTTTACCCTTTTAAAGGTACTATGTGTAAGAATCAGAAATTCCTTCTCATTACTGGCCCTTTTGGCCGGTAAGTGAACTGCAGCCTGCTCGAGCAATCATAAACTAATGTTAGTTATAATCATAAATAAATGTTTTTGCCATTATCCGCGCTTAGACGTCACCTCCTTCCTTTTTCCCGGGAAAACCGTCCCGGTTCAAATATAATAGAAACGTAATGGAGAGCGTCGGGGAAGGTCTCATTTTTTAAGTGAAATTACAACCTGCTCATATATTGGCAATTTAAAGTGCTACACGTAGTCCCTTTAACCTATAACTCCATGTTCACCACACCAGGGCTGAGAAGCAGGTTGCAGTGAAAATCCTGAAGAACAGCAACGACAACAATGTGGAGTTGCGTGAAGACATGCTGCGGGAGGCGAACCTCATGCAGCAGCTAGACAACCCCTACATCGTCCGCATGATCGGCATCTGCGAGGTGGAGAATCTAATGCTGGTCATGGAGCTAGCAGATCTGGGCCCACTCAGCAAGTTTCTTCAAAAGAACAGGCATGTTTTCCTTCTTTCATCCTTTTCATACAGTTTATAATTAAAATATTGCTGATTTGAATGTGTGTTAATACCTCATAATTTCAATTTCAATTAACAGTTTATTACCTAGGTAAAGCAGGACATAATTGAACTAGAGAAACATATAAGATAAGATAAAATAGTACTTTATTGGGTAATATGGGTGTCACAGCAGAAAGTACAGGACAGTAGTATAATTAAAAAGATTAGAGATGCACTGACCCAAACCCCAGAATTATATAACAAGAGACTACTGGGAACAGATTCCCAGCCGAATTCTTTAAGAGGTTTTCTGCGCTCCTCTCCCCACAACTAACAACCATTCTGTCTGAATCCCTTCGGTTGGGCTTACTCCCTTCATCTCTAAACGAGGCATGTATAATTCTCATAGCCAAGAAGGGGAGGGACCCTGCAGAGTGTGCTTCGTACAGGCCAATCTCGCTACTGAACACAGATGCTAAGATTCTAGCGAAGGTTTTGGAGCACAGGCTGGAAGAAGTCCTCCCCCAAATGATAGCAACTGACAGGCTTTGCCACTCCTTTTTTAATGTCTGACATATTTTTGACATACTGTATTCACTCTCTGAAAAAGCCCCCGAGTGCATCGTATCCTTAGATGCTGAGAAAGCGTTTGATTGAGTCGAATGGAAGTACTTATTTACAGTTTTGGAAAAATGTTAGTCGACCTTTTGTTATACATCTCAGACCCAACAACCTCTTTACCAGCAGCACTCTCTCTCTGCTTAACCAGTTTGGATCCCTATTGGGATACAAGATAAACCCGCACACAAGGAAACTGTTCCAAATGAATGAGGAAGCATCTGACCTAGACTACAACGACATACCATTTCAAATTGAACAAATACAATTTACGTACTTGGGAGTAGCAGTCACAAAAATTCAAAAGTCTTTTTAAAGAAGATTTCTTGACTCTACTAAATCAGGTTAAAACATTGCTACTGCAGTGGTCCCCTCTTACATTGTCCCGTACCGGTAGAATAAACTCTATAAAAATGAATATACTCCCAAAATGTACATATTTATTTCAGTGTATACCAGTGTTCATCCCAAAATCAGTCTTTGTTTCACTAGATTCGACTATCTCCTCATATATATATGGCAAAATAAGAAGCCGCGAGTAAGTAAGGTCCTACTTCAGAGACTCAAACGAGACGGGGGCATGGGGCTTCCGGATATCCGTCACTATTACTGGGCTGCTAACATTCGGAACCACGTCTACCTTCAGCCCAACAACCCAATCTCTGGAGCTAAAATCATGGCAGGATATTTTGCTTCCAGCACTTCTTGGCTTACTGCTTAGCTACTCTCTGACTAAATTAATAGACAACCAGGTTGTGTGCTATACCCTGAGTGTGGGCCCAGTTCAGAAGGACCTTTGGCTACTGAGACTTCTCCCTTCTGAGTCCTGTTGCTTCCAACCATCTTTTCACCCCATCTCGACACGACTCAACCTTTCAGGACAGGCACAGGAAAGGCATCAGATGGTTTAAAGACATGTTCAAAGATAACTGTTCTATCTCTTTCGACCAACTGTCAGAGAAATACGACTTATCCAAAACACATTTCTTTCGATATTTACAGGTCAGACATTGTGTGCGCTCTATCCTACCGTGCTTTCCTGAAGAACCTGACACTAACCCTGTTGACGCATTTCTTTCGTTCGACCCACTATCTAAAGGTCCATTGTCAATGTTGTATGGAAGAATTTCCATGCTGACATGTCCACCTCTGGACAGGATTATAACAGCTTGGGAACATGATTTGGGGCCCTCTGGTAGCTCTGTTTGTGTATATTTTTTGACAATGTGGAATATGCCTGCCCAACCGTGAGAACCTTATCTTATTAAAAAAAATTTGAAAAGAAAGAAAGAAAAGATTAGAAACAAGAATTAAACAAAGAAAATACAGAAGATATGTCTATATACAATAAGAGTAGTATAAATGTAGATGCAAATAATAAATGTTGGACTGTGAACTTGTCACCTACAGATCTTTAAGCGTCAAGAACATCACTGAGTTGGTGCATCAAGTGTCCATGGGGATGAAATACCTGGAGGAGAATAACTTTGTCCACAGGGATCTTGCAGCCAGGAACGTGTTGCTGGTCACACAGCACTATGCAAAGATCAGTGACTTTGGCTTGTCCAAAGCTCTCACCGAGGAAGAGAATTACTATAAGGTAATAACTCTATTGTTAAAAGATGGTGGTTTTGCTTTGGCTTTGCCTCACACACTTAGCTTAAACAACTTAAACAGTTCTACTCTATCTGCTAAAATCCACGTTGCAACATAGAGACACGACTCAGATCTTCGCAGAGTCACGTTAATGTGTACACAAGGAGACAGTATAGTGTTTCCGACCTCAAATGTACATTAACTGACGAGCAAATCCGGAAACGGAATCGCGAGATGGAGTCTGCTTCCTTGAAAATATGTTGAAAAAGCAATACATTCATTTGAAAAAGATGTTGAAAAAGCATTTAAATGTACTGCTGAAAAGTGGTTGGACCAACTGAAAATACAGTGTTTTGATTTCATTCATTTTATTCTGGTGTCTGGTTGTCGAGAACAAAACGAAAACGAAAAAGGGGCATGTACTGGTCTCTGTGTAGCAACATGGAACTTTGCATATGCGCTGATGCAGAAGTGTAATTTGGGCTTTAGACGTGCTACTAAAAGAGTTTGCTATGTGACAAGGTAATGTGTTTGTTTACAAAGTAAATATAACCGGCATGCAAACTTTCTTTATCATTTCTATTTAGCTTTTACTTTTTGTTTTTTTGTGTTGTGCCATTTTATCAGTTAATTTTCCATAACATAACTCTTTTATAGTTAAATATTCAGTTTTTTTGCTATACGTTTATGAATTGGCCTTAGCAAGACCCAAAAAAAATTTTTCCGTGACATTAGACCGCATGAGACCCTGTGAATTTATTATTTTAGAATTTCAGTATACTGGCTAGTACAATGGCGGGAAATCTTGTCATCACAATGGAAGTGACTCGTTTTACTTATTACATTATCAAGAAGACCACATTCCCTGCGAAATCCACAGAATTAACGCTGAATCCCAAGTGACTGATAGCGTTACAAAGAAAAAAACTATAACAGGATCTCCTGAAAGTTTGCAACTGAAAAAGGAATATGACAAGAGTAGTTATTACGACAGATGGAAGGAACTGAAAGACCGGTGATGATCCACGGTGATCCATGTGCCTACATGAATAAATAACATTGAGTTGCAACAATAACACCTTCATGTGCCTACATTCATTCATGTTGCTGCATGAATATTCGTTTGAGGAGGGTTAGTTACTTGATTTGAAGCCATCCTTCCAGTCCATAGAACAGTACATACTCCAGTCTGATCCACACGTGTTTGTGTTTATATACCTCATTACAGGGACTGGAAGTGCGGTTCTTAAAACGCAATGCAGTTTTTTATCACCAGATAAAACGAGTGGCCGCCAAAGTGCCGAGTTATCTCATGCAGCTTTAAATTATGAGAAATGTTAATGGATCTTGACTGAGACTGCGTCCGTTTCTATTGAAGGCATTTGCGATGATCACTGGTGGTTACACATTTTGTGTGTGCAATTTCTTTGCATATTTTGTTTACTTTATTATTTTGTGTGTGTCTCCTTCAGTCTAAAGGTCATGGGAAGTGGCCTGTAAAGTGGTACGCACCGGAATGTATGAACTTCTTCAAATTTTCTTCCAAAAGTGATGTATGGAGTTTCGGTGTCTTGATGTGGGAGGCTTACTCACTTGGCCAAAAACCCTACAAGGTAGATACTGGTCTCCATGAAGTATCTAAACTAATGTATCCGTTCGAGATTGGAAGCACTTTCACATAGTAGTATCGCATCAACACCAGCAAAGTGTGTGCTGCATTGTGGGAAGCTGCTATTAATGTGAATGTCACTAATGGATGTACTCCACAGGGGATGAAAGGGAATGAAGTCATGCAGATGATTGAGAGTGGCAGTCGCATGGACTCGCCGGTTAATTGTCCAGCAGAAATGTATGTGCTCATGAAGAAATGCTGGACATACAAGTAAGTGATCTGATATTTCTTCTTTTAATAATAATAATAATGATAATAATAATACTACAGCACTTTTATGAGTACTCGAAGACACTTTACATTATATAAAAAGACAAAATACAGGAGTAAAAACAAAACAAAATATAAATACAAGGTCACATTAAAACATTTAAAAGCATTCAAATGAAGGGGCAGAAAGTGGGACAGAGAGGAGTGAGGAGAGTTAGCTGTTAAAAGCCATTTTAAAAAGGTGTGTTTTAAGTGATGTTGTACTCTAGCATATGGAAATACCGCACTAATTGTTTGTGTAATATGTATGTCGTTCTTTTTCTAAAGGTTAGAGGAAAGGCCTGGATTTGCAGTGGTTGAGCCAAGACTAAGGGAATACCACTATGACATTTCCCAGTGATGTTTTCAGAGCATCCTCTACTGTACACATAAACAAAGGACAATGCATTACAGAAGAGGAACTGTTAACTGTAACCTCCTATTAATGAAATAGTCATTCTAAATGCTCGGCTGTATATACGCTCTTACCTTTTTATAATAGTTTTACAAGGATTGCTTTGTCATGTGTGTAATTTGATTCATTCAGAAATTATAAAATGATGTAGCACAACAATTTGGATTAACTACATGTGAACTACATCTATATATCTTTGTCCCATAGTTGACACATTGAGATTAAAGCATGATTAAAGAATGAATAAAGGAGATCTACTTATTAACTAATGCTTCCATTCAAGCAAACTACATTAAAGAAAATAAAGCATGTGCCTTTTGTGTGTGTTTGAAGTACATATTTATATAGGATGCAAGCCCACAAGCAAAGATGGCGATAGGGTGTTGGCTTTTAATTGTAATATAAGCAGTAATGAAGACGAAGATATGTATGACATATATGTATATCTACATTATATTAAGTATATGCTTAAAGAGGTTTATTCACTCAGACATGTGGCTCCGCCCTTTCCCCCCCTTTCCAGTAATGCTGTCATTCAATATTGCTACACATGAAACATACGTTACCACTTAAACCCCACGTTATTGCCATAGGCCTATATTTAATATTTACAGTGATGTCTAATTAGAGATATTAATATTAATAGATATATTATATATCTATCTCTGCTACTATTGAACTTATGTGTAGCCAATTATGTTCCTACTAAACTACTTCCCCGTTTGAATTTTGTTGTAATTTCAAATACTTCAGATTTCCACTGTTGGAAGTTGTACGTTTTCAATAACGGTGAATACGCTTGACTATCTAGTAAATGCACAAATGTTATTGCTCGTTGTAATAACGTGATATCGTTTGTCGTGTCCTTGACCTATACGTTTCGATGTACGTTGTGTTGCAGAGATCAGATCGGATCAGACGGCTGTATGCGTTTGCGTAACTCTTGCCATATTTCTACGTAGGCTGTTATTAAGGGTGTGTCTGCGGGCACACTGGCCCGTGACGTACCATCTTCGCGTTCAGACCTCCATGGTGCCAGACCAGCGGAGCAGTTTCATGGTCGCCGCGAACGAATTCATCTATTGACAATTATCGAGGAAACGCAGCCATGGCAGTGGGTATAAAACAACGCTTTGAAAACTTTCTACATGAGAAGAATTTAATGACGGATGTTTTGGCCAAGATCGAGGAAAGAACCGGAGTGAACAGACTCTACATCGCACTCGGTGAGTCTTGTCGCTGTAATAACCGAATTAAATTTTAAAAAGCACACAATGGAGAAGAAAGTATAGGCATGAGTGCGAAAGAGCTTCGTCACGGAATAGAGGAATAGAATGAACGGTCTTAGAAATGACTGGATGGTTTATTATGGACGCTTTTATCGAGGCTACTTTTGGGTACCGTATACAGTGGGGGGAAATCACTAATAATATAATAATAATAATTGGCATGATGTGTTTCAGGGATCATCGGATTCGTCACGATTTACTTGGTTATCGGGTATGGAGCCTCGCTTCTCTGCAATCTCATCGGGTTTGCGTATCCTGCCTATATGTCGTAAGTATATTCTTCGTTGTTGCATTAAGCAGGCCCAGTCCAACCCTTCACGTTAACGTCTTCTTTCATACACACCGCCCTCACGTAGACGCGCACACAACGCACATTATATACACGTTCTACTCTACTGAAAACAGATATGAATTATGCTTAAGATATTTGAACCTAAAACATATGTCTATTGATCGCACTTAATGTTTGGCAGTATCCGAACCTTGTCTAAATTATTTTGAATACACGTTCTGAATAAAAAGTAATTTCATATTACAAATTTGAATATGCCTACTGAATAGAGCCAATTGCTCTATTCAAGATTAAAGTTAGGCTACTGTCTAAGGCTGGGTTAGAATAAGGATGCGTTTCTAGAATAGGACCACACCTTATCATTCAGAGGATATCACATGTCTAGAATTAAAGAAACATGGACATTCATCTAACGCTCTCTTCCTCTATTTTGACTTCTCTTTACTTTCAGGATGAAGGCAATTGAAAGTACAATAAAGGATGATGACACTAAATGGCTGATCTACTGGGTGGTTTATGGAGTCTCTAGTGTAGCTGAGTTCTTTGGTGATATATTCCTCTCCTGGTGTCCATTCTACTATATGGGAAAGGTAATAGTTGTACTTACAATTGTACTGTGTATCTGTCTGTCTATGGTTTTTTATGAATTGTGTACTCATTTTAGAGGTGTACAAACACATCACTGACAAACGTTATGAATTGTCATCACTGGATTTGAAGAGGAGTTGTTTCGGGGGTGTTTGAGAGAAGCCCAACCCTTTCAAATAGTACATTTGGCGTCCCTTGGCTAAACAGCTAATAACAATTCATGTAAAACAACACAATCAAACAAGCAACCCATGCACCACTACATTTATGCAATTACTTAATTGGATTTTATCCATCTCTATCTATCTTCTATAAATAAATGGAGTGAGAATTTATATAAAATGTATATAAAATTAGTCTTCTCTCTCCCCCCCCCCCCACCCCTCCACCCCCCCTCTCCCCCCCCCACCACCACCCCCCACTCCCCCCCCCACCACCCCACACCG
>OOFB01024529.1:0-12769 GCA_900323305.1 Trachyrincus murrayi
AAAAGGGACGGAGTGAGAAAATCACATCGCTGATCACAGAAATGGTTGCAGTTGATATGCAGCCGTTGTCAATGGTAGAGGATGTCGGTTTCAGCACCCTAATGGCATATCTTGAACCACGCTACAACATGCCGTGGGATTCATTGGGTATTCACGTGGAATTTTATGCAAATTTCTGAACGGTTAAACGGTTAACCGATAAAAAATATGGCCGTTTAAACGGAAGAAAAAATTTCCATTTGTCACATCCCTAATTTAGACAATTGAATTTATAGCTGTGAATCTGCGCTGTAAGCTGGGTTTTCTGCAAAGAATGCAACAAAAAGTAAATCGCGAATAGACATATGATGTCTCCATGTTGCTAGCTTGCAAGCCACACTGCATGCGTGCGCATGTGTGCCCACGCGGTTTGTTGCCACAACAACAGAATGCACTACGGAACCCGGAAAGGGCGCGCGGCGGTGGGGACTGGGGACGCTGCGCGGAGGGGGGAAAAACAACTACAAAGAATAGATTCTTGGGAGTTGGGAACCGATTCCGGAATCGTGGCATTAAGAATCGCGATTCTTTTAAGAATCGATTTTTTGCAGCATCCCTATTCGTTATTATTTGTTTTTTTCATATAATTATACCAGGGTTGACTGGTCCCTCAAACGAATATGTCTGTCACAATATAGCCTATAAAACTAACTAATTGTGTGTTTTTGTGTCGGACACACATTGCTATACGTGCAGAGTATGGAGTTCTAAAGTGGGTGATGTTATTATTCGTTCTTTCATACGTCTATAATTCTATAATTAAAAAGGTAAATGTCATTGTTGCCATCATTATTATATCCTACCTTATCACCTAGCAATTTCCTTGTGTAAAAGGCATTTCCTTGTGTAACCCTGTCTTTAATTAGTGCTGTCATGGTCCGCGTGGAAAGAAATGGCGGATGAGGGTTGGGGGGGGGGTCTCCTCGCAGAGTCGGCCCTCGCACGAGTGGGTGCACACGTGCAAAAACACAGGACTTCTAGTTTCCATAGAATCATTCTGAGGTTTACAAGTACAATTTGTGGATATGGGAGACTCTACCATTGAGTGGTGTGTGTGCGTGTACTCACACAGAGCCAGGAAGGTGTGCTTCGAGTTCATGAGCACCAGCACTCTCCTGAGCAGGTCCTTGTTCATGATGTAAGTCTTGATGTGGTAGGTGTGGTGCTCCACGCAGAACGTCAGCAGCTCCAGGATCAATGCCAACAGCTGAGCCGTCTGGAAGTTGTCTGTCCAGAAAATAAAATCAACTGACGTGTCAGTACCTTGCAAGTCTTAAAATATGATATGAAGTAGTGGTGGTAGTAATTCATTAAACATGCAGGGGATGCTGTCCATTAGGTTCCGTTGTGTCCACCACCTACCTGGACACACTGGGTTGATCTTCGTTGAACCCTCCAGTAGATCTGTGAACATTCAATAGATATAGAATAGAATAAAAAAACAACTGGATGAGGGCAACGTGCAAGCGAGATAGCAACACTAGGGGCCAGCCCCATTCTTCAGCCAGGGTTAAGTCATCTCCTCACATACCTTTAGAGTTCTTATCGTGGGCCGTGTTGGCCAGTAGAGGGGCAGTGAGAACATGCATGCAGTACTTGTAGAAGAAACTCAGAAACTCTGTCTTCTCGGTTTTCTGGGAGAAAAATAGACAGATTTAAAAACACTAAAAATTACATTATTAAAAATTGTAAATTGTTTACTCTGTTTAAAGTAATGGTATATTTATTCTGTGATCACAAAAGATACTATAGTGGTTGGCCAGCACTGGGGGAGGAAACATTCCCAATCAAGCACATATGTCATCATTATGGATGCATGATTGCTGCTATATATTCAGCACTAATTATACTAGGTCTTATATGGGCAACTCCATCTGTTTTTAATAAGTTGGAGTCATTTAAAAGATGAATGCAGTTCAACATGTGAATGTAAGGTATGAAGCGTGTGTGTGTGTGAGCTGTGAATGTGTGAGGTGTGTGTGCGCTGATGCTACTAACATTGATGGGGGCCAGCATATTCTCAGGGTCAATCAGAGTCCTGAGCAGGCCCATTAACTGAACGGCACCTCCAAGTTCCGGGTCAGAGTCACAAATCATCTGTTTTATAACCACGTTGATCAGCAGCACATCCTGGGAAGCAGAGACCACAGTCAGGAGACAGATCATACCCAGACATCATATCCCCTCACACCATCACCACAGATCATACCCAGACATCATACTAGTGTTGTAAAAAATATTGATTGTTTGATACATATCGATTCAGAATACGGTTTCAATACTTATTTTCTGCACTATCGATACTGAAAGCTGCCCTTTATCTTCTCTCCGACAGCAAGTTGACACACACCGCTGCAGTGCCCACCCGCCTCCTCTCACTCACAGTGCTGTCTTCTTCCCGTCACTCACGCTCCAGTTGAATAGCAATAGCTCATGTTTTGTTATGGTGTTAGCTCCTTAAAGATGGCATGTGCAGAGCCTCCGCGGATGGTTTTGGTTGACAGAGAAAACAGCAGTAGTGTCGTTTAGAAATACTTTGTATTTAAAGTGTAAGTGAACCCCCTGTTTCAGCTCAAATTCGAACAATATGAGATTTAAAAAAATGTGTTTTAGGCTAAGAGTTCTAGGAAGGGGGGGGGGGCACGTGTTATCCCAATGATTACAACCCACACCAACTTTGTGATATATATTTTTTTAACTGGTACCGTTGTGTATGAGCATTATAATGAGCGATGTTATATATGTTATGCGCCACACACCGTGGCGTTATACTACAAGTGTCCGAGAAGCTTAACCCTCTCTCGGACGGGGATATCAAAATCAACCGCTGCCCAGACGGAGCTCCACACAAAACACATCGCCGCCAGTGTCCCTTCGTCGTGCCGTCGAAGAGTAACCTTCAAGGCACTAAAAGAACACAACTTGAGTTCGGAGCAAAGTGGAATGTTCTCAAACTGGTTGGCGGAGTGGCAAAAACATAGGACTGTAGACCTGTTTTCTCAAAATTACAGTCTTATTTTAGTAACAGTGACAAAATGGCATAGATTACTATGTTGACGATCATATAAGTTACCACGGTAAAAAAAAGATACGATTAGTTAGAGATAATGTAGTTATTTTTAAAGGCCTGATCTAAAGAAAAAAAACTTTATAATAATGGGTTTCTGTAGAGCATGTCTGCATATAGCCTATAAGAATAGTAATTACCTCCATTAGATTTAGTTTTTACTCCTTTGTTACTTGAAAATACACAAGATTGCACTGTCTTGTTTTTTACTTGCACTGTATTGCCTTTTGAATGTGAGACAATCTCAGAGGCTTTTGAACATATGCACTACCGCAAGAAGAATAGCTTTTTCATTCATGTAAAAAGATTATTGTTAATGTTTTGTCATTCTGCTGTTCTCTGCTACTAGCCAAGAAAAGAAGTCATACCTCGTTGTCATGTTATAGCCTTGTTATATTTATCTTTTAATACAAATCTAAAATGTCATGCCCTCAATGTTGTGTACATTTTCCCCCATGGTATGGAAAATGATATAAAATATATATAGATATTTTTCAAGGTATTGTATCGAAGTTAGAAATTACAGTATCGGGACAACACTACATCATACTCCCTCACCACAGATCACACCCAGACATTATACACCCCTCACACCATCACCACAGATCATACCCAGTAGGGAGAGGAATCTGCAGGGACCTCACAATACGGTATTATGATTTTTGAGTGCCGATACGATGCGAAAGTTAGCTAGCAACATACGCAAAGTATGAAGCCAATTAGTCATTAGAGTGCGACAGAATCTGAAGTTTCGACAAACAGTTGACGCAGAGGAGACGAGCGACTCGCAGGACAAAAGACCCGAGTGCCCATCCATGCAAAATAAAAAGAGGTAAGATCCCATCCACGCAAGATGAAAAAACCTGCGGTTCTGCGGACCTCGCCATCCAAACCCAGCTTCACCAGATAGAAGCGCTTCGCTGGAAGCGAAGGAGATCAGTCATGATAGCACCAATGTGAAATATAACTGTTCTGTCTGCATATATTTTATACAAACTATTAAGGAGGCCTATACCAAATATATTAAATGTCTCAAATTGTAAATTATATAGGCCCAACACTGAATACAATAATTGTGTGTGCGTTTTTGTGTCTGAGACACATCTCCATGCATGCAGAGTATCAACAGCTTGATTCGTTATTATTCATTCGTTCCTATAACTATATAATTAAAAAGGTTAATGAAGGTTTAGATCGAAGTGCACAGCGGTGAATTTGCTGTAAAGCGAAATAGCTTGTTGAAAACATGTCTTGTTCTAAAGACACACACACACACACACACACACACACACACACACACACACACACACACACACACACACACACACACACACACACACACACACACACACACACACACACACACACACACACACACACACACCAAATGTAACCAATGATGAACTGTACAACCAATAGATCGCAAAAACAAAAACAAAATCACCCCCTTTTTTCAAACAGTAACTGTTGAACACACTTCCTATGTTTTGTATACTATTGGCGCGTAATAAACTTTTTAAAGCAATTACAAGATTTCAACGTTTATTAGCATCAAAGCTAAGCTAGGTTAGTTGTAGCCTGCAACAGAGGTTGTGCAAGCAGCCCTGCTAGTCAATTCACAGTAAAAGCAGGTAAAAAAAACTGCGTGACAAGCCGAGCTCCGATGTGGGCGTAACGCACATGGACTGCATAAAATACAGATAGAAATTGACTCTTGATGTGTAAATTAGTAGAAACTATCGTGGAAATTTAAACAAAACTAAAAAAAATAAAAATAAAAATAAAAAATAAAAAAAATAAACACGTTTTGGACACTGTATTCGATTACAATCACAATTTTTTTTATATTTCTTGCATCCCTAATCTGCACAAAACTGATAGTTTTGGACAATTCAAGTTATCCCCCCAGGTCAACTATCACCACAAATAGAAACTACTTATATGGGAAACATATAGGTCGTATAGGCCCAAGCATGTATAGGCCTTAAGACCACAGATCATACCCCCTCACGCCATCACCGCTAACACCACAGCACACTCACAACTCTCAACACTTTACAGTACAGTTCATTCTGTGGTAAATGTGTTAATTTGTCAGGTACAGCAACTCGACATGGTCTCCATTAAAAGACATTACTCATACACATCATAATTTAACATCAGCTGTTTGTAACGCAATTTGAGTAGTGTACATCCCAAGAAACAAATTGGTTCCTTCCAAGATGGTGACCCAAGGACACGGGCAAAATATGTAAATACAAATAATACAATATTTTTAGATTGTCATTTTATGTCCACATTAAATGCTGTGAAGGCAGACTAACACATGGCTGTGTTGGGGTGCTTACGTCGTCGGTCTGCTGGGGCTCCTGCATGACAAACTCCCGGACCATGGACGGACTGAACTCCACCAAGTAGGAGAAGATGTCTGTGGCCGCGGCCCTCACCTGCAAGTCATCCATTCCCTGAGAGCAAAGAGATTATTTCAATATGGTAGGTATAGAAGAGGAGGAGGAATTAACACAGCAATGTGCAATTCATATATCCATAGTTAAAATCAACAGCCAAGCCAAAAATATTTGACAGGATCAGATAAGCATTTGTTCAGACGTACCATGACTATTTCAAGAGCAGGGAGAATGCCTAGATTCGCCAGAGTCTTGAAGAAAGAGTCCCTGTTTTGCGGTTGCAACGTTTGTGAAAAAGCACAAAATTCTTTGAAAAAATTTACCTGGAAAAGAGAGAAGAAACTTAGCCAAGCTGTACATTGAAACTGTGCTGTGGTCAAGTCTCTGAACTAGCACAAAGAACAGGTTGTCATCCCTACTCCTCTTGTGTGTGTGACTGTGGCAAGTGTGTGGGTAAGGACTGGGTAAGGAATAAGAGCAAACATTATAAGAACCACTTCAAACAATCAGGAGAGGATAAGCAGAAACCTTCAATGCAAATAAATCAACAGTAATGCGATAATAAACATGCAGATGTGCACTATAGGATATATATATATATATATATATATATATATATATATATATATATATATATATATATATATATATATATATAACACATATATATATATAACACATGTATACTGGACAGGGGATCTGATGATTGTTCTACTCACAAGCTCTCTCCTTTTACTGGCCTCTGTTGCTTCATCCGTTAGCTGCGCGAAGACTTCGGTTAAGAACTTCTCGTCCTCCTGACAGAAGAAAACCAGGTTACTGACAATGACTTGTTTGTATGACATGTTCAATTGTATAGAGTGTTTGATGTTGGAATATCATGGCAAAGATGAATGCCAATTTAAAACCACAGGGCAGCCACCTTGAAATGTTGTATTACAACATTAATACTGTACAGAAATATAATTATTATAATTACAAGCAATGCAAAACAGCTTACGCTATGACCTAAAATACCCTTCAATAGTTCATGTTAATGATAACCAGTGTTTTATGAGGGGTAAATAAACTTAACAGCTTTGAAGTGAAAGTAAAAGTTCAATCTTTGTTCAACACACATTTCACCAAGTCAAAACATAATCAAGTCAAAAGTCAAAAGCATAATAAACCTTGACAGTAGACAAGACTGCCATGACCCGGCCAGACTTAATTCTAGTAAATTAGGAAAGATTATGGTGGTTAAATGTTTAGTTGCATGTAATGCAAAATTGAAATGAGAAAACTGTACACGGTTTACAAAATTATGTAGTATAAATACAACCTTACTAAATAGATTAACCTAAACTGGGGATGTGAAAAGTACCATTGTCTAGGTCAGGGAATATGACAGGTCAAGTGACAGTCGAGATAAACATGGCTCAACATGTGAGGTCCAGTAGTTTGCTTGCTTACCTGCAACATGCTGACAATCTCCACCTTGTTGAAAAAGATAAAGGAAGTGAGAGTGGAGAGGAAATTCTCCTCAAAGACGGACGGCGTGGGTAGAATGATGTCCTGGATATACTGCACCCGGTATGTCTGGTGGATCTTCTGCCGCAGCTCAGAGTCTGTGATGGGAATGACCTCCTTGAACTTGGCCGTCTTGGTGAGGAACTCTCTGTGGCGCTTGGGCTGGACCAGCGCCGGGTCGTACTCCAGACAACCCACCACGTCCATGATGCAGTCGTCGGAGAACATCACCTCAAACAGAGCTGCTTTGTTGAGGAACAGCACGCCACGCACGATCTCGTACAGGTGGTGCAAGCCTTCCCTGTTGTCCAAGTCCTCACAGACCTGGAACAGGCCCAGGAGCTTTTTGATGTAACCCTCGCTCATCAGGGCCAGAGCCAGCTTCTCCCTGCGGATGGGAGAGGAGAGGACAGAGGTGACCAGGTCCGCCATCTCCTCCAGCCTGCTCAGCTCACAGGGTGGTAGCTCCACCAGGTGGCTGGTCTCCGGCAGCTCCTCCAAGCGCTCCTCTTCAGACTCGTCTATGGGGTCCTGGGTGATCTCCAGGGCTGGGTCCTTCCCCTGTACCTGTGGAGGGGATACGGCTGTTGTCATGGCAAAATGTGCACCAATGTATGGATTCATTTAAAATTATCATTAGTATTCTGAAGACGATTCCAGTACTAAAGTGTACCTTTAAATGTGTATTATTGAAAAACATTTCATTGGTCATACTTGAGTTTGACTGGAGTATACAATACCTGGCAAATCTTCTCCCAGATCTCATCACAGCCAGCCTTTTCCTGGAAGCTCAGAGCAAGGTCATAATTCTCTGCTTCAGACCAGACAATCAGCGTGTCCTTAAGGAAGAAATGAACATATTGAATATATAAAATAACCAGCATAAGCTATAATTGAATCTTATACAAACCAAAAATGGTTTGTATAAGTCTTGTACTGCAACTGGAAAATAGGTCTTTATTGTTTTAACATCACTTTGAAATACTGCCCCACAGGAAACTAAGCAGAAGGTCAATTATACTTACTTGTTGTTTCTGATAGGCAGTATTGGGACTTATTTTGGATTCCAATAGAAGTGAGCCTAAAAGACAAACTGAAATGAGTTTACCATTGCAACATGTACAAGGTAAACATTAACATTTACATAACGTGTTGATTATTCGATTTTCTACAAGATGAATTTTTTACCTAGACCGTTTCCTAAAAACTGAGTTTGCATTCTAGTTATACAAATACAAAATATTAAAATTGATTGATGTGGCCAGGTTTGTTGAAGCCAGATTTCGCGGCCCTCTTAGAACATGCAACATTAGCTTGTGTTGCCCGCTGAAGTGAAGAGTACTGTGGTTAGCTAGCGTTAGATAAGACAAAATAATAATTGTCCATCGTATGGACAAAGGACAAAACACAGCAGTCAATAACTTGGTTTGTTGTATAGACCCATATGTATTAATCGACAGGTCATATTATGTGTAACTAAAGAAAGGGTCTGGAGAATATAGTTATACTTGACCAGGAAGACAAAGTTAGCCTAGCGTCTATGCTACCCAGGAACCTACCGTCGGATTCGGCCCGAACTAATAATGATATCCCCTTCAGTCGCTCGACGAAGGTAGACGAGACGTGCCCAGTACCCCGGTCATCCCACTGTCTGTCTTCATTCAACGTATATACTTTCACTCGCCGCCGAGTGTCCGACATTGTGAATCGAGTCGGGTCCAGCAGATAGCTAACTGCTAGCTATCAGTTTACCCAGTGCGCTTTTCCTATCCTCGAACTGTGAACTTTTCTACCCGCATGTTCCAGAGTGAAGTAAACAAGAGAACACAACGGCTATGTCAAACGCATCACGCATATCATCTCAACAATGCCACGGGAAACCTAATATTTAAAATTAAATTTCAGAGAACACAACAACTACGACGGCCTTTTTGCTAACGTCCACAGAGCGCCATCTTGTAATCCGATCTTGTGTTCTTTTACTTCTTCACGTCAATCAAACGGCAGCCGCTGCGGGGTCTCCTCTGAGGGGCTACGGGTGCCTGAAAACGCGGACTTCGACGCAGGTCTCCCTCTGATAAATGTATGATAACCTACTGGTTGAAAAAAATGTCTGTTAATGTCCAGATTTGATTATTTTAATGGCGAGTATTATCACTGAAAATTGTGTCCATGACAAATGACAATGCATTTTTACCTCTTATTAAACACACTGGTAAATATATCTAAATAGCCTGCACCATTTGCTGCAGTTGCTTTATATGTGGCTTTGCAACTACAACATGTGTACAATTCTACCAAATGACGACTTGATTGGTCTTGGCACGAATCGAAGGGCAGTACGGGCAGCTCGATGGATCAATGACTGGCTGCAACCACGAATTCGAATGCAAACCGGTATAAGCACCACATTGCGTCAGACTAGTATGTACATTTAGTATGTATCTATCATTATAAAATCTTGAGAATAGGAATACACAAATACACAACCAAAGAATACACAACCCAACGAACACTTAAAGAGAAAATACAGATGGAACAAACATAAATTTTAATCTTTTCTCAGTCTGTTCACAGGTCTGTAGACAAACTCCTAATTTTGTTCTATTTACACTTCTGTCCTAGCCGTGTCCTCTTGACGTGATGACAACTGTCACAGACTACAGACACTACAGAATGTCAGTCGGCATGTCAAGAAGGGGTCCCGGTGGCTTGTCCGTCTCCCGTTCCCATGGTGATGCTCTGTTTCTCACTGAGCGTCTTCACCAAGCTCGCCACGGGGGATTGGAGCACCTTTCGCGAAAGCCTCATTCTGCCGTCGGTCGGGTCACGTCCAAAATACTTGACCTGTGGGACAGTTTTCCAGTCAGTGACAGAAACAACACTCATGGTTAACTATCTAAAAACTTATTCAGGGCAAGATGATGTATTTTAAAAGCTGATGCTCACCTGTATCTGTTGTCCAACTTCTAAACCAAGTGCTGAAGGATGTTTGATCTAAAAGACCAGAAAAAAGCCATAAGAAATTGAAAAAAAAGAAGATAGTGGCTCAAAAAACAAGACACTTACCCTTTTGTGATCCAGCTGTGAGTTGTGGAGGAGAACAGCGCTCATATTTGGGTAGAGTTTCACCATGACTCCGATGTCCCTGGAGCAAGGAGCAGAGTTTAAAGTACTACCTTAATGATTAATTGTGACTGTTGATTGTTGATGTCTAGTCTATTCTTTAAGGGAAATGGATAGACCTTTACCTTATTTCAATGATGGAGGCAGTGTAGACAGCACCAAACTCTAACTGCTGTTCTTGCTGTGGGGAAAAGATCAAACGCACATAAAGACACACGCACGCATGCATAGCCACACATTCATGTTTACACAAGAAAATACCTTATGGGAGTGGGAGATACAATTTAATTTCTCAGTCATATTTATTTTTGTTTAAATGAGGCTTGACACTAATGTAACATATTGGGATCAATTAGATATCATATTTTTTGTATGTGGTTGTGGTTTTTATTTCACCAGTGACTAGTGGATTCTTGTAAATAAGAGCTGAAGGCCTTTTGCTAGAGACTCACGTCATCTTTGCAAACATCAGTGATAAAGTCCTGAGCTTCGTTCATGGCCCCCGGCGTTGGAGCAAACACAGAGAAGGTCTCCTCGTCCACTTGGCTTATCGTCACACCTAGAAGGAGAGAATCAGAATCAGCTTCCACTCCCTCGCTCCCTTAAGGAACCCCGTTCTTCAAAAAAGGCAAAGGAACCAATGAATAACCAGAATAACCAAATACTGACAAATATCAAGAGGTCTTATCACTTATTGGTTAAAAGGGAGTAGGCTATACTGAATTTAGCGTTTCATCGCCTCATGTAATTCTCACTAATTCTCACTGACTCCCCATAATGTAAAAAGAAAATTGTAACTTTAAGTAAAAATAATCAAGCATCGTAAGTATTGTCAACATTGTAAAATAAACCCATATGCGTATAATCAGAGGTTACCTGTTTGAGCTTGGAGCCTGCGGAGGTTGTAACCTCCTGGACCAACAAACCGGGCCCTTCTGGAAACAGGCACTCGCACGTTCTCTACAGGTAAAACAGAAATACACTCCAGTATATTACAAAAGAGTGCATAATACAGGTCCATGACATTTACTTCAACGGGCAGTGAAAATGGGAGCAATCACAGTATTACTTAATACACTAAGCTTACCGACAACAGGGCCGTTCTCCTTCCTGGTTTTCCTGGGTTCCACTATACTCTTGTTCATGATGCCAAGGATCTCCTTCTTAGCCACTGGAAAACATTTATATCAAAGCATATAACTCTCTGCGTAGATATATGCACTGGCTTACTGTTTAGTGATGGTGTGAGTGAGTGTTTTAACCTGTAGCTTGCTGGATAGCCTCCATGACCAGTTTTAGGGGCAAGCCTGGTATTTTTACATCAGCCTGAAAAAAGAGTTGGGTTAAAACCCATGTTGTCCAATTGCAGACCTGCCAACTGTGGGAAAATATTTGGAGTACCACAATAGTATAACACTTACGTCACATGCTTTTGCACCACTTCGCTTTGCACACAGTAATTTCCCCCCGCCATATCATCAAGTTACGTATTTAACATATAAATCGGCTATGAGGAAAACAATACAATAATGTTTGTGGGCATGTGTGACTAATCAGTTCAGAGCAGTAAAAACCCAGAACCCCTGGGTTTTTACTTGCAGGGAGCATTTTTACATATGTTCACCTCAAGTTTTGGAACTTTTACCATGTTTTACAGGCATTTAACATCATAACTGTACATAACAGAAAATCACAAAAGGAATGGTATGTCCCTTTTAAGCACATGTATTTGACTGTACCAGTGAAAGCCATTCAACAGAACATACAGAGCTGAGATATTGTTGTAGGTTAAAGAAGTGTTATATAAAAGAATAACCAAGTTAACTATTATATATTTTTCTGGGGGGCATGGACTCTTTCTAGTAGGTCTGCTGCTCTCTTTCTCCTTGTCAGTATCTTCGTCATCTGACGTCATGATTAATATTTCCTAACTGCAAGGCTGGTCGGGTGGCAAAATAGGAATTATTTGATACGTGTTGAAACTGTAGAAGCAATCACATCCCTCCTTACATATTGTACTTAATTTGCAATGGGGGGTGTTTCTTTTCATTTACATTTTCCTACAGTAGGCCAAGTTATAGACAGTGGTGGAAAGTAACCAAGTACATTTACTCAAGTACAATTTTGAGGTACTTACTTTACTTGAGTATTTCAATGTTATGCTACTTTGTACTTATACTCCACTACATTTTGCTACTTTTACTTAAAATATCTCAGTACTACTTCCACCACTGGTTATAGACTACACAGTACGTGCCCACATGCACACACACACACACACACACACACACACACACACACACACACACACACACACACACACACACACACACACACACACACACACACACACATTACCTCCACCCGTCTGGTCGAAGGGTTAGTGGTTCCATTCCCACGGCAGCTCAGAGGTAATATTTACTATTTACAACTACATAACTAAAAGGTGTAATGAATCAAAAAGAATAAGTTAACATAACTAAATATAACATTAAGTTACCGTAACAAAATATAACATTAAGTTACCATAACTAAATATAACATTAAGTTAACATAACTAAATATAACATTAAGTTAACATAACATTAAGTTAACATAACTAAATATAACATTAAGTTAA
>OOFB01024529.1:19665-29933 GCA_900323305.1 Trachyrincus murrayi
CAAAATGTTCACTCACCAACTTGACTGCTGGGAGCTCCGGCCAGTATGAGATTGAGAGAGCTGGAGGCCATCTCCTTCCTAGTGGGGTTGATTAGGAACTCACCTTCTACCAAACCCACCCGCACCGCACCTGGCCAACACACACACACACACACAGAAACATTTTGAGGGAGACACAGACAGACTTGAAAATAGAGAGACAACTGCTATTGCTATCTGCTATGTGTAGACAGAAAGATTAATTTCTAGATAATTGTTCTTATAAGATCCTTTTAGGATGTACTCTAGCCTCAATCTCCGCAGAGCAGATGTGAGCCTATGGGATTTATAATTCATATTCAATATTTGGATGTATGACTCACCGATGGGTCCGTTCCAGGGGATATCAGACAGGGCCAGAGCTGCAGATGCTGTTAGAAATGGGAAGGGTTGGCTTTAGCCAAAAACAGCTGGAGGTCATGAGAAACAATACATAGAAATATGATGTGGCTTCCGACTCACCTCCATTGATAGCCAATACATCTGGATCATTAACGCCATCCACAGCTAGCAGGTTACACAGAACCTACACACACACACACACACACACACACGCAAAATATATATGGATATTTCTTAATGACCAGCTAAAAAGAACATAAGCTATAAATAAGGTATTACATATGAAAAGTATAAATTTCACTGACCTGCGTGTCATAGAAGTAACCAGCAGGAAACAGGGGTCTGATGGACCTATCTAAGATACAGAAGATCCATAGGGTAAGGCTACTATTTTGATAAGGAATAATTTTGGAAAATAATGTACGACAGGGATGCGGCCGAGGCAAAACCAAGGTTGCTTACCACCACCGCGAAGTACATTATTTTCCAATAACGGGAAACCCTGGAGTGGTTTATTCCGCTTATACCACAGTTACCAACAATGATTAGATATTAGTTACTTTCATCTATAACGTTATTGGGGTTTTTACCGACTTAATCAGCTGAAATTTAAATATTATTCTATGCTTTTGAGCATATTGTAGAACATTTGGTCGATGTTCAATTTGACCGTTTAATGTTGGATTTGTAGAGCATTGATTCGTAACTGTTAAAAGGCAGAGGTGTCCCGTTATTGAAAAATAATGCACACCCTCGGAATGTTATTGACCCATCAGGATCAAGTATTTAACAAAGCTGTGGTATAATAAGGATTATCCAACAAATCCAACATTCAAAACAACGGTCAAATACAACTATCGACCAGATGTTTCCGTGACGCAAAAACAAGATGCCGTAGATTTCCGTAACCCAAAAACTAAATGCTCAAAGCACCGCAGAAAAATATTTTAAGTTAAGTTGATAAAACCCAATAATATTATTGATGAAAGTAACTTGTTACTCTAGAATTCACATGTTGGGCACAGGTCAATGAAGTGCCGAAATCGAAGCAAGTCTAAACTAAGGCATGTGACCAAGAAAACAGAGAGGGTGTTTATAAGCCCACCTATGAGTCTACTTGTGAGGATCTCGTTGTCCGTGGTGCCAAGCTCTCGTCTCAGGTGGTTGGTGGGGATGCGACCTGCCGCGGCTGCCTTCTGCCTGTAGTCCACCTGTCGGTTACAGTGATGTAGGTACAGTGATACTCTCTTAATTCCAGTGTGCAGTGCACATTGAAATTATCTCTCAAGGTTCATGGTGCTCACAAACAAAATAAATATATATATACACTGTACATAAAATAGATAAACACACACATAAACTTAGATTTCATG
This sequence comes from Trachyrincus murrayi, assembly GCA_900323305.1. Classification (NCBI taxonomy): domain Eukaryota; kingdom Metazoa; phylum Chordata; class Actinopteri; order Gadiformes; family Macrouridae; genus Trachyrincus; species Trachyrincus murrayi. Next base: position 21,420 of record OOFB01024529.1, read on the forward strand.
CCGTTAACTCTTTATGGCACTGTGGGATTAATTCAAGGAACTGCAACCACACTACTGAAGTTGGTATGCTTAAGTATGCTTAAGTTAAGTATGGGATGACAAGATAAAAAGTTCATGTGTTCAGAGGACTTACAACAAGAGGCATGAACTGAGATGGGGAGGGTTTGGTCTTGCTGACTGCAGTCACCATGACAGAGGTGTCCCCCAGCTTCAGAAAGACATGGTAGCAGGTTATACAAAGGTTTTTAGCTTTCACTGTTTAACATGCTGAGTCAATGATGAGTCAATTACTTTGACCAAGAGATTTGTTTTCCATTCCTTACACTCCAGAAATACAGGCTAGAGTTGGATAGACAGCCATTAAGAGAAGTAAACAAAAGAAGCACTATATATTACTGGCTGGCTACATACAGTCTATATGGGCTACACACATTCTATTTCTGGTGCTTCGTTATCATTGTTGGTACATTGTCATCATCAATACTTATGTACCTGGACAACAGCAGCTCCGTCAGCAAACCTGGCAAACCGCCCAGTGGAGATCTCTAGTTTCCTAGGACAACAGAACAATGTGAGTGAGATCATATGCTCTACAACACCATCAACTACGAACTGTGGCTGTAAACCGTGCAATTACAGCCATTGTGGATGTACGCAAAACAAACGAAAACATTGATTGGAGTAAATAAAGATCGGGTATATATAAGACACGTTTGAATGGACAGAAGCTCTGAAGCCTTGACAAGTAGTCATTAGAAGGTTATAGCAGTCTACATTTAGCAACAATAATTACGTCATATTCTGCACATAGAGAGCCCCACATGTGTTCTAATTTATTGTACATGTATTCAATCACGAATCGTGCTGAGCGACAATGTCAACTCACTTTTCTCCTAAGTCCACTGCCACTTTTCGGATAGTCCCATTGCTGTTATACACACTTTGGTGACACAAGCGGACATTTAAGTGAGTAAACGACGGCCCAAGCCGTAATAAATACCGCATATCTAAAATAACGACAATGAAACTATGCTGGTGCTGTTGGTTGGCTTTAGATTGTATTATTCAGCATGGGGGCTTCCATGATAGTTCATCACATGTACGGAAATACGTTATTCAGTAAAGCTTCTTGATTGGACGAGTTGTGTGTAACATTCAAACTATCCCGTGGCCTCGACATAATCAGTTCCGCTTCATACGGCAATATTATTAAAGTGTAAGTAAACCCCCAAATCACCCTTTTCAGTTGAAAACGGTTCCATTTGTGTCTCACGAAGTGTTGGTGAACATTTCTGTGTTATTTTTGACTAAAATGTTTAAAGTTGTTAAACGGGGGAAATTATCTGTAAAATACAAGAAGTCTTCTACTTCTTCTACTTCTACTCTGGAAATACGTTTCCAGAGTGGTCGTTTTCTATTGGCTGTGCACCCTTGCTCGAGCGAGTATGACGTGAATTTTGACAACGTTTGACAACGCTTCTTGCACTTCCTATTGAGAGAAGGATCTAGATGCAGAGCTCCAGGCTCGGGCCCACCTCCACTGTCGGACATTTTCCGGTACCGAGCTTTGAGAAGGTAGTGATGTCTGAAATTGTGTACGCCAGAAGGGACGATACGATAACATGCCTCATAGTTCCACACTACCTCTATGGGAGAATTTTATTGCAACATATTACTATATATGCTATGCTAAGTGTGGAAAAACACTGAGTGTTGTCTCTTATTTGTGTCTCTTGATCTTGTAAAACTAAAGGACATCGTGGGCCACCATATGTTCAAGAAACCTTGGAAAGGAATGTGTTGGAAGAGGCCAAAGGTTACCGCAGCCTAAGCTAAAGAAAGAAGGCCTGTAGTCATCACAGCAGACTAGTGACTGGGGTGCCAACGAAGGGAATAATGGGATGGCAAACCTTGGGTAAAATTAGGTGAAGGACGGCTCCCTAACAAGGGAACCTTGGAAAACCGAAATAGGTACGAATGCATAGGATAATAGGATTGGTTAGAACATACATACAATGCATGTGATTGGTTTAGCATGAAGGAGTAATCCACAGAGAAAAGTATAAAAGATGTATCCTGAGTCTAGTTGGGCAGCTTCTTTGCAAACTAGCTCAGGCATTTTGTATTGCTTGTTTCAAGTGGTAAGTCTTTAACTTTGATACTTAGTCATCTCGACCTCTGCTAATTTTTGATAAAGTTTTAAGTGTTGTTATCCACAACACCTCCATCAATAACAAATAACTTGTACTAACCTTGCGAGTTTGCTAACGTTAGCTAGCTATGCCAATGTAGTTTGCAAACTAACGTTAGCTGAAAAGATTAATGTTATATAAAGCATTTAGCTTTTTTTTCTGCAGCGAATTCTGCCAACTCTGCAGGATATTTTCCAGGAGCGGACGACCTACTAACCGACTAAAGCTCCTTTCACATGGAGCGAGTGAACCAACCACTCACAATATGTTTTGACAGCTCTGGAGATGTTTCGTTCCCCTTCCCAGAGTGAGAAATTATTTATTAAAACAACATTCTTCTATTTGTGTGTGTGGATGTTTTTCATTTTGTTGTGGTATTGAAAGAGGTGCTGAGTATTATTTAGTATGGACATTCTAAATTCTGGTGTCTTGACAACCCATTTGCCGCATTTGCACTCCTGCTCACATCACCCCCAGTGTAGTTACAATAGACCAGCCTGGTCACAATAGTGACATTTACTTCATCCAATTGAGCACAACTCACTGTATATGCCTCACTATATTTTTGTTTAGTCTGTATTTATCTTATAGACAGACATATTTTATTACATAAGTATTTGTGAGTATTTTATTCATTAGCATAATCGCTAATGTTAATTCAGTAGTGTAGGAGCCAAAGTATAAAAGCGTATATCATTTAACTAGGATATTTCAGCAGGTGCTTTTCCCCTAGTGGTCAGCTATGACAAATTTAGGCAATCTAAGGGCACCCCTGGAATGATGTCATCAACAATCGCCAGGTGAAGACAAGTGCATGCTTACCTGTAGGAATCAAAGAACAAATTAATTAAAAGAAGGATAAGAAATTGTGTATTGAAATTAATACATGTTTATAGATTATAGTCACGCAATAAGTTTGTTTGGAACGCGTCATATGTGCCGTCATTAAACGGAAGAAGCGTTGTTTGCAGCTAATTGTTATTAGTTTGCAACATTGTGAACATGGCCGATAATGAAGAAGATTATATGCCCGAACATACTATTCAAAAAGAGCAAGAAGCTGATGAAATGGACCAAGAGGCCATTCCAACTGGCTGTTGGAATGGCTGTTCCAACTGGGAGAGATGCAGCTCAATTGGAGCGAGCCACACGTGAGAGAAAACTTGCGCATAAAGCCAGCAAAGCAGCTCTACTAAGACAAATGAATGCAAGAAAGGCAACACTGGTGCAAATAACCAGTAAAATAAATAGAATAGTACCACTTCTTGACATGTACGATAATCTGAGTGACACGTTACACAAGCACATTGGATAACCTGATCACAGCCTTTAGTGCGCTGCATCAAATTGTGCAGGAATTATTGCCTGATGATGACAAAGTGATCATATGCACTGGTATCTATCAAGATATACTCATCGTGGAGTTTTTAGAAGGAAACGGAAAAAGATGGCTGGAAAATGCTCCCTCAATAGGAAAAGAAAAGGAAGATGAAAATGTGTCTGTCATTACTAAAAGTAGTAAATCATCCACTGGTTCCTCCATCTGTAGACAAGCAGGAGCTAAGAAAGCTGAAGCACTTGCACTTGCTGCTGCACTAGAAAAGAGATTATAATTTGGACTGAAACAGCTTCCAACTGCTACTTCAGAGCATAAAATTAATTAGTATTTTGAATCTGCTCAATGGAAAACAGCTTCTCTAGCCATTAAACATTATGCCGATGATGATGATGATAGCGGTGATGTTGAGGATGATGATGATGATATCACTAATGATGATGACGATATCACAGATGATGATATGGAAGAGCATGAAGATGACACTGCCAATAAAGGGCCATAAAGCTACAATTTCTGCTCAAATTCAAATCCCATTATGCATGCACTCATACTCACTGTTCCTGCATGGCTGCTGTAACACAATGCTAGGTATTAATGCACTAGAAATTAATCATGCAAACATGAAGTGTGTGATATCAAAACTTCCATTCAAACTAAGGAAGAGGTGGAGAACAACTGCTTACAGTTACTATGAACGTAACATGAGCTCAGTTCCGACATTTGGTTGAGTTTATTGAAAGACACGCAAACATAGCCATAGATCCAGTGTTTGGTGATTTGCAAGATGTTGCACTCAGAAAGGACAGTAAAACAACCAGAGCTCCCAGCTCCAAGCCCACCACTCCTCCAGTTTATAAAAGTAGTTTTATGACCGTAGTGACGTCCAACAGTGCAGTTCCAGAACCACACACCACTCAGAGTACTCCCAGTCCATTTGTTCTCCAACCTTGTGTTTACTGCAACATAAATCATGGATTAGAAACATGTAGAAAGTTCAGTACAGTTCAGGTGGCCAGGAGGTGATCTTAATCAGAGCCTTGCTGTTACGGCTCAGACCATTCCTCCGCCTCCACCACGCCCTCTACCGGCAAGAGGACAACAACGAACCACACCGGCAGCTGATCTGCAATCAGTCTCCGCCCCTACAAAGACTCAACGCTCTCTCCGGTCATCGCGAGATCTTACCGTCGCTACTACCGGTAACGTACCAAGTGTATCCTGTGAAGATTAGTTCAGTCGCGCTGTTTTGGCCTACCGCTGTTCTTCCCTGGACTTACCTTTTGTTCTCTTCTCCTCGATTCCAGAACACGGATCTCCTGACGAAGCGAGCTGAGTTTGCCGTTTCCTCCCAGTCCATTGGATTGTTGTTTTTCGTCGTGTTATTCCTTTGTTAAATAAAGACCCGATACGGGCATTGAACGCTATCCGCCTCCTGTGTTGTGCGATTGTCTCCTGAACAACAACCCTGACACTTGCTGAGCATAGAATGACTGCCCACACTTAAGTTGTCCAAAAGTTTTTTTGGACAACTTACATGTACTTCAAGTGTAGTTAGGATGCTAAAATGGGACTCATTTAGTGTACTATTCGTACACTTAAGTACACTAATAAAAGTACGTTTTGTTGGCATCTACAAAAACACTAACAGTACACTTTGACTATGTCACCAGTGTTTTTTAAACAAACTTGAAAGGTATTGCAGTTAGTTTGATAAATACACCCTTATTACATGTTACTAGTGTATTAGAAATAGACTTTAAAGATATTATAGTTTGTTTGATAATACACTCAAAGTATACTTTCATTATGTCACCAGTGTATTTGGAACAAACTTTAAAATGTATTAGTTTGCTTAATAGTAATCTAGAAGTATTTACAGTGCAGTTATATGACAATTCATGCTACGTAAATAAATGCACTTTAAGTATACTGCTGTCATATTATAAACTTATATAGAAGCACATTTATAGTGCAGTTCTATCATAATTTAAAGTATATACTGAAATCATACTTTAAGTTTAATCCTGTTATACTGTAAGTACTGTATTAGGCATTATATATATATATGTCCCCAATACATGTACTTTTGTTAATGTTTTAAAGTTTCTGTACACCAAGTGGTATTGTGCTCCATTACAAATACACTTTAAATACAAACAAATTAAACTTTATTCTGTTACAAACACTGATTAATGAAAAAAAAAAAAAATATATATACTTCAATAACACAACCGTTTTAATGCACTGAATTGCCTTCGCAGGAGGCGGAACGATTAATACACAATATCTGTACCTGCAATTGCTGGACAAACAGGACCATATAGAACAATATAAATAACTAGTGCACAGCATATAGTTATATACACATTTAAATAAAATAATATCTGTATACATTTTTGATTCTTTCATCTCATTAATAATGATTGCAGTAACTTTACCTGCGCAACACTCAATAATTTCATTCTGTGAGGAAAGAGAGATAAGTAGAATGAGAGGGAGCTTTGTAGTTTTGGAGAAAGGGGTCAAATTCCTCCAGGAGTTGTCACGGCCCCAGCCCCGGTCTAGGTTCCCCTATGTCTTTTCCTCCCCCGTCTGTCTCCGTGTCTGTCTATCCCCATGTGCTTGTGTTTGTGTGGGCGTGGTGTCGCTTCCGGGTCCTGCCTTCCCTCCACACCTGCTTCCCATCACTCCTCACTCCCTGCAGTATATCTACCCCGGCTCTCCAACTACTCTTCGCCAGATTGTTGTTTCTCCTGACTCTACTCTCTCGTTTACCCGCTCGTCTGATTCCCTTGCTTATCGCCGATCTTCCGCCTGCCTGACTACCCCGCCAGTTGCCGATCTCCCACCTGTCTGACTACCCTGCCTGTTGCCGATGTCCCGCCTGTCTGACTACCCCGCCTGTTGCCGACCTCCTGCCTGTCTGACTACCCCGCATGTTGCTGAACCTCTGCCTGTCTGACTATCACTTTGGTTGCCGATTCCCTGCCTGTCTACCGGTCCCGTCCGGTTTACCCTGTCTACGAGATTCTACAAATAAACCCGTCTGCTACGTAATTCATCGGTGTGGTCTGCATTTTGGGTCCTACTTCCATCTGAATCACGACAGGAGTTTCATTATTTCTATTAAGTTTCCCTGATTGTCACTAGACTCTGTTTCATCATTGCCACGGAAAGCAATGCCTTGCTTTCCCAATAAGCTAGTGACAGCCACAATACAATGCAGGTATTCTCACCTCTCAGTAATCTGACCAGCATTTGCCACATTCATTTTCTCAATGACATTGCCTTGTATCAAACTGGCTCTGTAACTCTTCCAAGCTTTGTGTCCTGTACTTGTCTCATGCTCTCTGAAGCTGTCCAAAGCTTGTTTCCAGTTAGAAAATCCTACTGTGCTAGTAATAGCACTTGTCTTGTCTTGACTCAAGGGACTTGCTTCCCAAAGAGCCTGCATGAGAAGCAGAATGCAGCGGCTAGAGTACTCTAACCACTCAAACCATTTTCTCTGTAGTCCAAAGCTGGTGAGAGGATATTCTTTGAGTTCTGTTCTTTTTGGGCCTGTTTCTGAAGTCCCTAAATCTTCCACCTGTCTGCTTTCCTCGACTAACTCCTCCTCTCTCCTCCCTGAATCATCTGTGATGCAAAAGTACAGGTACAGGACATAACTTATTGCACATCAGTTTCTAAACAACTAATTCCTCAAGTACCACAGGATTATGCTATACAGACAGACAGGGAGGGATCATTCAAAAGTGTAAATCAATGGGGTACCAGTTAGGGAGAAAAAGTCCAAAGTGATGTTTTTTTGGTTGGAATTTTCATGTATCTTGTGATACACATTACAATGAAGTCACCACAAAATAGTTATATTTGTATATTCTTCAGGAAGTCAAAATAATGCGATGTCAATATAACTTTTTGTAACTTTTTTTACAGAAATTGTCAAAATGGTATGGCATAATAAAATAAGTAAAAAATTAAATGAAAGCATTTGTTATTTCAGTGTAACTTTAAAAGGTACACCATGACATTGACCTGACCTCATCGCCAGATCCTTGTTTCAGCCACTGCGGTAGATCACGCGGTAGATCACGTTTGAATTGTGAATTCAAAACCTTCCTTGTGTATTCCTCGCTGATCTTTTCTCCCTGTGCCTCAGGATTCCCTGTGCCTGCCTGTTCCCCAGTTAATCTCTCTGCCTCATCTACTAGCTCCCAAGCTAGCTTCACCCAGCCACGCTCATCCCTCTGCCTTCATCCCCGCTCAGTCCTGCCTCGTCAGCCGCCGGCTTCCCCCTGCCCTTCGCCGTTGTCTGCTGACATCCTCGCTTCCATTCATCTTCACCCACCTGTGATTCATAACAATAAACCTTTATTGTTATTTCTACTCTGCATCTGTGTCCTGCATTTTGGTTCCACTGTAGATCGTAACAGAACGATCTGGCCAACATGAACCCAGCGGACACAGACTTCATTCACCAAGCCACCAGACTCTCCGGGACGTCATGGAGACTCTCCTAGAATACGTTCTAGGAACCCCAAAGCAGAACACAGGAGACGTGGATAAATGAATAAGGTTTAATGTCGTTATAGGTGAACAGAGAATGGCAGGGCAGATATTCTGACAGCACATGCAAACAGGCAGGCAGGCAGATACAACCAGGTAGACCGGGCGGGAACGGTAGACAGGCAGGTGGGTAGACCAGGGCAGGAGCGGTAGGTAGACTGACAGATAAGCCGGGCGGGACCCGTAGACAGGCAGGCAGGCAGACAGGGGTAGGTATACCGGGCGGGACCGGCAGACAGGTAGGCAGGTAGACAAGGGCAGGTAGACCAGGCGGGACCGGCAGACAGGTAGGCAGGTAGACAAGGGCAGGTAGACCGGGCGGGACCGGTAGACAGGTAGGCAGATAGGCCGGCAGGTTGGCAGGTCGACAGGCAGGCAAGCAGATGGGTAATGGTTTAATGGCTTATGCTGATTGTG
>OOFB01024530.1:0-16107 GCA_900323305.1 Trachyrincus murrayi
AATGAGGACAGGCCTGAGGGGCTGGGATGGGAAAGGGCAGAGGACTAATGGTTGTAATGACACCCACACAAGATGTAGGTAGATCTAAATCAGGACAATTGTATCAAGATGGCTGCGTGTAGTGTGTTGTGTGTGTATGTGTGTGTGTGAAGGCTGAATTTGCATTTGCAACGCAATTTTCAATGTGTGGCATGTACAACACACACACACACACACACACACACAAGGGTCATCCACTTAATAATTGGGTGCATATTAACTTGTCCTGGAGTGCCATGGACGACTGCGTTTTCAGGAAGGCAATTCAGCTTTTTAGGAAACAGTGTGAAACCCATTTCTTGCACTTCAAATGGTTCAGGGCTTTGGGTGAGCAAAGCACAGTTTTTGTGGTCTTTGTCAAACTGAGTAAAGTGTGGAGTCTAGGAGGGTGTTATGCCCTCAGACATCCCTTCTTATTCTGTAAAGAATGTGTGCAAACAGCCAACTGAACAGAAAGGGATACTGCAAACCCAAGGTCGAAGAGGTGCATGTGGTTAAGATACAACAGCAGTATTAAACAATATCACTTTAAACAATATTCCTACAAGGTTGGTAATTCTCTTTTCCTTCTTCACTGATCATTACCATAGAAGGCGCAGTCTCCGAGTCCCGTTTGTTAATGTGTGGTGAATGTATTCGTTCTCTCATGCCAGGCTGACGTTGTTCAAAGAACAAATGAAAGAAAGTTTATATTCTTGGGTTGATTTACTGGACTTTAGTTCCCCTCGTTCCGTCGTGTGTCAGTATTGTGGCGTTCTCGTTCTCTGTTGTTCACGTTTTGAGTATTATTATTATTTTAAAGACAATTCTCAATGGTTTGCATTTTTTTGTTTGGTTTTCTGGTTTTGTTTTCACACTTGTGTAACGAAGGTCGAGTGTTGCCGTGGAAGAACTGCCCTGATTCCAATTAGCCCCCATCTCTTCTACTCCTGTATTATTATATACAGTATTAGTATTATTATATTATTATATATAGTATTATAATATTATTATATACAGTATTATTATATATAGTATTATTATATATAGTATTATTATATACAGTATTATTATATACATAGTATTATTATATATAGTATTATTATATACAGTATTATTATATATAGTACTATGATCTGGAGTGTACTGAGCAGAGATGTACTGATTGCAGCCTGCGGTGTCCCAGCCCCTACCTGTTCCAAGGTAGTCGCCTGTAACCCGTGACCTACCTACCCCTCCACAGGCCTACAACACAAAGAAACAAATAGCATCATTTATTAATGATCACAAAAAGCGAAAGGTTGAGTTGAGATTGTAAATTGGCTCGTTGGGAACACGGCGACGCTTGGCCTTTGACCCCTGGCCCCTGGCCCCTGGGCCGGGGGTGGGTCGATCCATCAGGTGATCTCCGGGAGATCGTGTTAAAGGTGTTTTCACATTGAAACGTCCTCGTCAGCAGACCTTGATGTACTGAAGCTGTGCATGTATGATATTGTTTGGTGTTTCTTTTTCTAACAGGGAGTTAATAAAAATTAATTCACCGAGAATGCTCTCTGGGTTTGACTCTGATTAAAAGTTTTTTCTTCTGACTACTGTACCTGTAAGAGGCATTTGCAACTAATGTATTGCAGTATAAAGTAATTATAAATGTTGAGGGACACACAGTTTCACAATTAAGAGTTTCAATGGCAGAATTGTATGCATTATATTATGGGATGTGAGACATTCAAGAATATATTAGATACACTTAGGACCATACTATGGCTTTCCTTTGAACAGTATAAAAAATGATGTGAATATGTTTGGCTAAAATCTTGCCTTCATAAATAGTGCCTGTTGAATAAAGCCTATTGAAGTTGAGATCCACCCCCCCCCCCCCATAGGGAACTAGTGCCTGTGAAGTATTGACCGAGCCGTTGTTGCAGGGATGCTTTTAAGATAATAAGAAGGAAAGAACCGTGCGAGGAGATCGATGTTAAGAAAGGTTTCTCTCCACACGCCACAGATCATCCGTAATGAGTTCGACTGTCAATACTCTTCACATGCTATCGATTACTACATCAGAACACCCCAGGCCGATAGCCCCCAGGCACAGCTTACAACCCGGATGATCAAAGGAAAAACTATTATTTTCCTATACTTAGCTGCCAGACATGTTTTCCTGGTAAACCCTATTAGTTTCTGGGGAAATATAACATAGGCTACATACAATAAAATAGACCTGAGTGTGTTTCATACCTGCAGTAACCTGCAGCATGTCGCATGTAAGGATGGAGTTCTGCACATCGACCAGTCAGCACTGCCCTCTGCTGTTACCAGGCAGACTAGCTGGGGCTGGTTTACCAGAACGCATCGCAAAAGTGCATCTTGGGCAGGTCCTAGTGTGTATTGTTAATTCTGGTTTTAATTATAAACACAGCGAACACGTGTTTAATACATAGGCCAATAATAACATTGTATTTGTAGGCCTATTATGTTATTTGTAATAACATTGTTTCATACAGAATATGTAGCTCAACGTGTTTTACATAAAAGTGTGTGTAAAAAACAACAACAACAAAAAAACAACAACAAGCATGTAATAAAAACCACTGAGATAAAAATGTAAAGGATAAAAGAAAGATGTTCTGTAATGCGACTCCAGTCCCGCCGGCGGCGCTGAAGTTCAGCCGTTTAAAAAAAAAAAAAAAAACACCCGAAGAAGAAGATCCAGGAAGCAGCGCTCACATGTACACAAACCAGACATGAAGCCGAGTAAAGTCTCCTCTAACGACGGACCTCAGGACGACAAACCAGCCGAACACGACACGGATGAAGAGACAAACGACTTCTGTCCGGGATACAAGGACGTGGACGCGTTTGTCAAAGTAAGTGACCCGTGTGTTGAAGTCTCGTTCTGGACAACGTGGACATCCTGGCTTAGGCCCCTTTAATGTGAGCATGCATGTGATCCGTGGAAAAGCAAATTACAAGATGAATTCAATACAAATATTGTTGTGTTGGAAGTTACGTTGCTAAGGCCCCTAGTCCCGAATGTAAACTATGTGCACTGGAAAACTAACGTTGTAAAGTATAGAAACACTAAACACCTAAATGTAACATCGAACTGTCTCTCGATGGACTCACTAATACCTTATGTCCTGCAGTATGGATTGGGTTCAGTTCTGTCAGCCACCAAGGCCTCCGCTGCGTTGCCTCAACCTGGAGATGACTTCGACTTCTACCGCAGCTTCCCTGGATTCAGGGAGTTCTGTGAGACCCAGGGAGACATCCTCCTGCACTGGTGAGCCTCAGGCACGCTCTCTGGTACTGTTGTCAGCCAGGAACACTGGCGTGAAGGACTACTAAACGTCTGGTTTGCTTCTTTATCCTCAGCATGGGCAACATAATGCAACACCATGGCTGCAGGTCCCACATCAGGGACAACAACACGCTGACGGCCCTGGAGGATAAGTTCGACCTGTTGGTGGACTCCAACGACGTCATCCTGGAGAAAGTGGTGTGTTTCTTTTGTAGTCTGTTTTTGTGTCGTGCAACAAAAGCACATTCACAAACGGGTACGTTTGTTTCGATGTCCAGGGCATCCTGCTGGATGAAGCGGATGGAGTGAACCGGAGCCAGAAGCCTGTCATGCCGGTCGGGTATCAGCCTCCCAAGATTGTGGTGTCCAGCTGGAACCGAAAGGTTGGCGTCTGCTGTCATTAATACGCACGGCGCTGGCACCCTTTGTTTTTGGTGTGCCTGTGTTAAGTGTGTTATAATAATGTGAAGTGTGTTATAGCAACACTTTTCATGAGTTAATATTATATATGATATGATAGTTTCATCTAGGCCTACCTTTTGTTTAACACCTGAATGATCAGTTGCTTCCCGTCCAGTTCAGGTGATCACAAGGTGATTTCTCTGCTTCCAGGGGTCGGACCCCCGGCGTTCCGGGACGTTCCGCCTGCTGCAGGCCAAGAACATCACCAGGCCTCAGCTGAAGTTTAAAGAGAAAGTTGACAACAGCAACATTCCATTCGTTCCCAAGATCTTCATCAAGCCCAACGCCACAAAACCTCTTCCATCATGCAAGTGTTTCTACTGCTGTTAAAGATTCATTCTATTTCCCCACGTAACGCCAGCTGTGAGCCTACCCCTGCTTAACACTCTGGTGCATGGGGATGAGTCTCTACCCCTGCTTAACACTTTGGTGCATGGGGATGAGTCTCTACCCCTGCTCAACACTCTGGTGCATGGGGATGAGTCTCTACCCCTGCTCAACACTCTGGTGCATGGGGATGAGGCTGCTTTGCAGTGTAACAACGATGCTTGACGTTAATTGTTTTATGAGTATATCAATCATATCAATCAGTGTATCAATGTGTATTCATTTGTATTACGTTTTTTAATAACTATTTTCTTTAATGTTATATATTTTTTTAATGCATCTGACGGCATAATTATAATTGTAGCCTATTGTTTTTCCGCTCCTTGGTTGAGTATACAGGTTAGTCGTCAGCAACTGTTGCCTGAAAGTAGGCAGTTAGTTAATCACGTCTTACTCATTTTCATATCGCAAAGAACAAAAGTATTTTTTTCCAATATCGTGCAGCCCTGATATTGATATTGGTTTGCTCTCCCCACCTATCTGTAGATTTCACCAACAAACAGATCCGTAAAGAGAGACCAGAGGACCTGGACGTCCCTGCAGCGCTGGCTGACTTCATTCACCAGCAGAGAACCCAGGAACACGTGGAAGACATGTAAGACTCTGCTGGTTTACATGTTTTGTATTGATTCGTATAGCTTATGAGAATCGAGTCGTTCATATTCGTATCATATATTATAATATTGTTGTGACATTTGTGTAGGTTTGCCCACCCGTACCGACATGAACTTGATCATCTGACAACACCAGAAACGCTGCTCTCCAAGTCAGAACCTCAGGTATTTACACATCCCCAATCATACCCCTCTACCTCCCATTCAGCCTCCCATGCTCCCGGCTTTAAATATTATCTAGGTGCAGGATAGTCTTGGTTAGTGTGTTCTGTGTGCCTCCCAGTTGAAAGTTTCTGGGTTCGAATCCCAATGCCTGCCCATCTACCTGTAGGCATCCTTGAGCAAGGCGGCTAACCCTTACGTGCTCATTAATGACGGTGATATCAGTTGAGATTACATCGATGTGTAGTACGGCAGTATTGTCTACCTAGAATCAAAATACATATCATGGCTTATTATTAATCCTTCTTCTTCTGTGTGGTCCAGATGTACAAGCCGATGGTGGACACCAAGTGCTCCTTCATCAACACCCTGGAGGAGCTGGTGGTTCTGAACGAGGCGCTGTGCAGAGTGTCTGAGTTCGCAGTGGACTTGGAGGTACATGTTCAGCATTCAGACCGCAATTCAATCAGGTTTATTTCTACAGCACCCTTCAAACACGAAGGCCTTTCAGAGAGCTTTTCTCAGGAATAACACTTGGCATATGAAGGGCAGTCCATGAAAGACGATCATTTAAAGAGAAATGTAAAATAAAAGTAGAAGGTTAGATAATAAGTGTGCCCTGTGCAGACATGCATTTGTACAAAAGGTTTTAAGATGAGATGCACTTCCTGATGGTGTCTGTGTTTGAGCCCTGATCTAAAAACAATCCATTACCTCCAAGGAAGTATATAGCTCACCGCGGCAGACGGCTAAACTTGCCTATTATTATTATTATTATTATTATTATTATTATTATTATTGTTGTTGTTTACATCCTGTCTCCCCGTCCCAGCATCACTCCTACAGGAGCTTCCTGGGCCTCACCTGCCTGATGCAGATCTCCACCAGGGAGCAGGATTACATCATCGACACCCTGGAGCTACGCAGCGAGCTGTACCTGCTCAACGAGGTCTTCACCGACCCCGACGTCGTCAAGGTGACCCCCCCGTCTAATGTACGATCTATGCGACCGACTCGTCCCCACGTCGTCATCGAACCGTGTGTTGAAACCCGGCAGGTGTTCCACGGAGCGGACTCGGACATCGAGTGGCTCCAGAAGGACCTGGGTCTCTACGTGGTCAACATGTTTGACACGCACCAGGCCAGCCGCGCCCTCAACCACGCCCGCCACTCCCTGGACCACCTGCTGAAACAGCTCTGCGGCGTGGAGTCAGACAAGCGCTTCCAGCTGGCCGACTGGAGGATCCGGTAGGGGGACGCTGGAACATTAGCATGAAGCTGAAACACACAAACCAGTTAATTCTGCTAGCATATTCAAATGTTTGCTCAGTTGTTTACACACATAATCAGCCGTTTGCTGGCTCATTACCGTATGTAGATTTACATAAGCTGGAGACTTCACCCTAGCTAAAATGATCCACCCCCGATTGTGGCAAAACACAGTCTGGAGTCTTAGTGGCATCTCATGATGTGAAAAGAAATGAGCAATATTACCAACAATATGTCCTAGTGGTTTCATTGTCTGATTTATATGCTGGAATTGTGTGTGTGTGTGTGTGTGTGTGTGTGTGTGTGTGTGTGTGTAGGCCTCTGCCAGAGGAGATGTTTGACTATGCGAGGGCGGACACCCACTACCTGCTCTATATCTACGACCGCCTGAGGGGGGAGCTGTTGGACTTCAACCACGGCCAGCCTGGACTGCTGCAGAGTGTCTGGAACAAGAGCAAAGACATCTCCCTCAAGGTACCACTCAAATCCTGCCTTCTTCATGTGTTGGTGTTTGGCGATTAATGACATTTCCTTTCCAACGTTATGTCTGCAGTCTACCCGGAGGCATCCTTGAGCAAGGTGCTTAAATTCTCATAAAGTCACCTAGTGGGTGACTTTTAAATTCGGGGCCGACTTCGGCAGTACACACTAACGCGGACTGGTCTTGGCGGTCGGTCTTGCCTTGCGGCCGGGTCGCCGGTCCACACCAGGCGGCCGCCAACATTTACACACATGACGACTCTGCTATCCGATGATCCCGAAGAACCCGAGCCGTGAATCATTTCTTCAAGATATAAAGACCTTTTTTTCCTGCTACCCCATCGAACTGTAGCTGTTGTTGTTGATGTAAACATTGAAAGCACTCCCAGTTCGTTCACCTTTTCCTACTTTTTTTTTTTTACTCAAAACTGCCCTTTCATCCTCCCTCCCAGCAATATGCCAAGCCCATCTTCACGGAGGAGTCATACCAGGAGCTCCAGAGGAGGCAGAAGAGAGCCTTCAACACCCAGCAGCTGGCCGCCTTCAGACTGCTGTTCGCCTGGAGGGACAAGCTGGCCCGGCAGGAGGACGAGAGCACCGGGTAGGCCAGCTAACACAGCTAACACCACACAGCTAACACCACACCGTCTAACTGAAGCGGAAGGAGTCTCTGTATGCATGTGTGTCTGTCCTTCAATTTTCTCAACAACCGTTCATCCGATGGACTTCACACTTGGCGAGTGTCGAGTGTGAATCTGTTTGGATGAGCGGTTCTCCAGCGACACCGGAGGCTGACCGGCCCTGCACTAGTAGCTCCAATACACACCCCCCCTCGCACTGAATGATGTCTCGTCGACCGTATGGTGATGCAAGGTTGCTCAACTCAAAGTGTTTTATTAGCAAATGTGCAGTATAACTGCAAGTATAACATCTACCTAGTACAGAAACACACATAGTAGTGATAAGTACGTTAAAGCCAAGTTATTATTTGTTGAATACTCGATTCTGATTGGTCAATATATATATTTCTGAATATCGGACCGTTGCCATGGACGCAGTTCTCCAACCGTAGAATCTAGCGGACAATTATTTTCTTTTTTTTATCAAAAGCAATGAAATCGTTTTCAAATCAATAAGACATCACAAGTTATATTTCGTGTCAAATTATTGATTTCTTTAGTAAGTAGCCGTGCAATCAGCGGGATAATGTACAGCGAGCCGGTCAAATAAACCCTTCAGGGTGATGCAGGACCACCGACACGACCGCGATGCCTCATACTGCATACAGCACACTACAGCTCATCAGCCGTCGGTCGCCTGTTTGATCCTGCAGCTCCTTCTAGTGCTGCTGAGATGTCCTTCAGCCACTTGGACTCCCTACCTGCTCCTCTAATGACGTGCGTGTGTGTGTGTGCGTGTGCGTGTGCGTGTGCGTGTGCGTGTGCGTGTGCGTGTGTGTGTGTGTGTGTGTGTGCAGATGGCTGAATGGGGCAGTAATTGCAGTGATTTGAGCTTGTTTTTGTAGCCATGGACTAGAAAAGCTCTGGAGAAATGCGCTGTCCATTCTCCACGGGTCTGCCCTGTTGACCCTAACAACAGCCACTGTGCTGTCAGAATCATAACGACGAGGTCCGCTGTAAACCTTCATAACCCCCCCGGCTGGTTCTCTTTCTTCTCTCCCCTTGTTCAGATACGTCCTGCCTAATCACATGATGATCAAGGTCGCAGAAGAGCTGCCAAAGTAAGTTTCTCACTGGAAGGTGCTGGAAGGATTATCAAGCTAGTACACATTCAGATAAGCCAACCACTATGATGCCTCAGAGCGCAGGAAGTAGAATGGAGCATTCCTTCCTGTGAGATCCTGTAAAGATGACACCTTTTCTGTGATGTACCCACCCACACACACACACACACACACACACACATGTATAGTTTACATTAGTTTTTCTCACTGTGTGACCCTGCAGGGAGCCCCAGGGAATCATCGCCTGCTGTAACCCGGTGCCGCCCCTGGTCCGCCAGCAGGTCAACGAGCTCCACCTGCTGGTGCAGCAGGCCAGAGAAATGCCCCTCCTGAAGGTGAGCACCGTGCAGGGTTCACCAGGGGACGCGGGATGGACCCGTCCTGCCAGGTTGAGACACTGTCCCGATGTCTCGCTCAACTGGTAGGGTGAAATGTGGCAGGAACACGGTCAGGGTTTGTAGCAGCAGGCAGAGCAGGTGGTGCGTGCCTGAGTGTGTGTGCTGGTGGCTGGTTTAACCTGTATATACAGCCCCACCCAGCCCCAGAGTCTAATCAGCCTGACTCAGACCAGGTGAAGCTGCTTAAACCAACCACCAACCACACACACCCCCAACGCCAAATTGAGGCTCGAAACCTACTTCCCATCCCAGAGACCGGAGGCCTCCACCCCCCTGGCACCACCCATGTTAAAAGAATGTATGTTCAGAACTGTTTTCTCTTCACCACAGGCTGAAATTGTTGCACAGACCAAGAAAGGCCTCACACCAATTAAGAAGGTTGGTTTTTAAAACAGTCTGTGAGGATGGAAACCATGATGTGAGACTGAGAGCAGGCGTCATAAACTAAACGTCACATTGTTATTTTTCCAGGTGGAAAGTACATTGTTTGGTCCACACGACACATCCAGGACGTCTGAGAGCGATGCCTCAGTGTTCTTGCCAAACGGTACGTCTATATGTCCATAAATATTTATCTAAATATCCCTTGATGATCATTTACAACACAACAGAAGAAGAGGGTAGGAGCTGCAGGTCGATGAAGAGGGTAAACAGGTGAAAACATCGAGATCATTACATCACCACAATCAGTCTTGTTGTGGCTGGGTGTGCACTCAGCTAAAGATGGAGTCTGGGTTCTGTTGCTCCGCGTCATCCGGTCAGGCATTCAGCAACTGCTGCTCTCGTGCTCGTGGTGGGATGAAGAGTGAGGACAACCCCCTGCGGTGAATAAGAAACCACGTACGAGCGCTGTGACGTCATACGCCAACCTTTTGTCGTTGTGCTTTTTAGTGTCCTTCTCAGAGCTGCCTGTGAAGCAGCAGGGGGCGCTGTTCTCAGAGGCGGAGCCAGAGACGGACACGGACACCCCGGACACGACCGGTCTGGTCGCTCTCGCCAAAGTCACCATTTTCCAGGTAGAAACCCTCTGTGCCCTTTCGGCGTACGTGTGCATTATTTTATTCCAAACATCACATTACTCGTATGATTGGACTGATTACTTCCACCGGCTCCTCTTGAGGGAGAGGTGTGTCATCAGTGGAGTCGGCCTGCTGATTGGTGGGGGTGAGGACCTGCTCTTGACCCGCCCTGATTCCAGGCTACTGCTTGAATGTTATTTGTACAAATTGTGTCTTTATTTATTTCTAGGACACCACCACTGGGCCGGCTGTGCTGAGCGTGGCCAGGCAGAAAGCCAGCCGCATCATCGAGTCTTTCCAGAACCCGTTCAGAATGGTAAGCAGTCTTGCAGAATGGTAAGCAGTCATTCAGAATGGTAAGCAGTCATGCAGAATAGTAAGCAGTCTTGCAGAATGGTAAGCAGTCATGCAGAATGGTAAGCAGTCATTCAGAATAGTAAGCAGTCTTGCAGAATGGTAAGCAGTCATGCAGAATGGTAAGCAGTCATGCAGAATGGTAAGCAGTCTGCGGTGCTTCTGCTTCTGCCAGTTTGTTTGTTTTTCATTAAGATGTCTGCTTCAACAGTGAAATGTTTTTGTTGTTGTTGTCATGGTTGTGTTTTAGTACTTGCCCTCCGCTGATGTGCACGTCAACAAAAACGCGAAGCTGGACCCCTCTTCAAAGGTCTACGAGGTAATCTACAGTCTTGTCTCCGTCTTACTGTATACCACTTAGTCATTTAGGAGACGCTTTTGTCCAAAGCGGCCTGCAGTAAATATGACATTAAGGAGCAGGTAGGGATAAGGCGTCTTGCACGCTAACGTCCTCAAGAAGACGAGTAAGACTTGAACCAAAGCCTCTTCTCATGTCTTCTCGTGTGTCCGACAGATCAGCCAGAGGTGGAAGCTGCAGAGTGTTGAGCAGCAGCAGAAGGAGCTGGAGACCAAGAGGACTGCCAGGGAGAAGAGCAAGGACCAGGCCAGGAAGGCGGCTGGTAAGGACCGCCAACTTTCCCGTGTCTCCATCCGAGGCCCCCGCTCTGTAACGGACTGTCGCTTATCACTCCTTCTCTCCTCACAGAGGAACGGAAGAAGGCCAGACTCAACTACCAGGAGTCTCTTAAGGACGTGTCCACTGTCCGCCAGCAAGTCGCTGTGAGTAGCGATTGATTTTTATTTGTATCGCCCTTAATCACAGTTACCAAGTCTGACAGGGCACACATTATTATGACCCCCCCTAACCCTAATCTCTCAAGAGCGAGAGGAACAACTCCCCCAAATCCAAGGGAAGAAACTGTGTTATGGTTAGTGGTGCCAAATGGGCAGACCTAAAATACCAGCGAACAAAGGAAGGTTAAGTTTACATTTAGGGCATTTAGCAGACGCTTTTATCCAAAGCGACTTAGAAGTACTTAACTATTTCAGGGACATTCCCCCTGGAGCAACTCAGGGTTAAGTACCTTGCTCAGGGGTACAATGGTGGCAGACCCGGGGATCGAACCCATGACTCTCCGGTGCTCCGTCTGGAAGCACTGTTCCTTACCCACTAGGCTACCATCACCCTAAGTTATTAGAAAATAGTACATTATGAGTTAAGTCATGAATGTTGGCTACTCTTTCTGCAGGATACAATAGGCATGAAAATAATTAAGGCTGTCAAACGCTAAAAGATTTAAATCGAGTTAATCACATAACAGGCTGTGATTAATCACAAGTTTCAAATGCTAGTTTGCTTGTAGTTTTGTGTGTGTTGAGGGTGAATTCCCTCGGTCGTTCTTTGTTAGTTTGCTGATTTACAATGCTGGCGATGGAAGTGCTTAAAAGGAAAGGACTTGAAATTCAAGTCCAACTGAATGCACCACAGGTTGGACACGATCGACTGGTCCAGTGGGACCTGCGTCTGCTGTGATTAAACTGCTTTAAAAAAAGATTCATATTCAGATTCATCGTGAGCATTAATATAATATTATTTTTAATTTAAATTTAACCAGTGCTCTGGCATAGAAGCTGCAGACGCACCAAGAAAGCTTTTCTTTTCCCCACCTAATCTGTTGTGTACCTCAGCACTTCATCAAACTGGGGGCTTATGGTATTAGCCTGCTCTACAGTCAAATGATGCTGATGGTCACGTTATAGCTCCGGGATCCGCTCATTGTGCTTTTAAACACGCCAAAATCCCCGTTAAGAGGGCCGCCTTCAGGGCAGGGCCAGACAAAGAAATCAGTTGTGAGTTATGTAATGGCACATCTGTCATCGTATGTAGGGGTGTGGTGGGATGGTTCCCTTTGTTTACGGTTTGCTTTGTTGCGCTACAGTATTTTGCAATAGTTTGTTAGGCTACGTCCATCCATAGACTACATGCTGAATGTCCAAGGTGAAACTTACTTCCCTATCTAGATGGTAGGATGGGATAGTATAGGCTAGGTCATCATGGTGTGAATGATTCCAGCATAGGAGCTAATGCGTCTTCCCTTCCTAATCTTACATTAAGCCAGTCAGCTTCCACAGCTCACCAGTTCTACTGTAATCGGCTGTGTGCTGATAAGAGCATCGTTGTGTTTAACACGCATGCATGTTGTGACTTAAAAACCTCTTCATACTTCTTCCAACATACCCACCTGTTGAGATTTTTGGTTTTATAATGCTGCAATACATCTATCACACGTAGAGAAAGAAATGACTGAAATGACTATCGACTTTATCCATGCTGGCGTTTTCACAGTGAAATGGAAAATTGCTCTATTCCATTGGAGGAACATTTGACATGTCCGACTTCCAAATGAATCAAATTAAGTGCATGTGTGCATCTGTTCGTCATGGTTCTTTGCTCGGACGCTAACGTTAACGGAAACATTCAAATTAAAAGCGTTTTGGTGACATATCTTAGGAGGCGTCGTTGAAGAAGGAAGACCGTGGCGGGAAGAAGAGGGAGCGGGTGGCCAGCGAGGCCGGAGAGTCGACTCCTAGACTCGGTAAGAAGACCAAGTCTACACAGAAGCCCCCGGAGGAGAGCCCGCCTCCCCAGACGGACTTCAAACCCTTCGACTACAGCCGGTCCAACCTCAAGGTCTTTGCTGGTATGTGCTTTTAAAAAGTGTCATTTCCTGGTGTCCACTTTGATTCACGTTATTGTAGTAACCGCTAATGCAATGCAATGTGAGTTGTTGGACACACACACACACACACACCTTATCTCGCTCTGCTTGTGATTTGGGTGTCTAATTGATGACACCTGTTGTGCATTGGATATAATATGTTTATATTATATGTATTGATTGCAGGAGCCAGTGCCAGGGGTGGTATGCACTTTGATCCAAACAAGCCCTTCCAGGATCCCACTAAAAAGGTCATTTGGTTTATTTTTGGTCACCTGAATGCTGATTGTAACTTCTTGAACAATATCTGACTTACAAAACATTTCCCCCTGAAGAAAAATCCTAGGGGTAATAAACCGAACATCGCTGGGAACAGAAGCATGTCCTATATGCCTGGCAAGTCTGACAGGTAATGATTTGAACAGCGACTTAACTTCGTTTGTTTAAGATTGTCTTAAATGGTCTGAGCAGGTGTTTCTCTTGTTGTTTTCTTCCAACAGAGGATTCCGGCACAACTGGCCCAAAAGATAAAGATAGATTCACGCCAGGTCTTTCTTTTTTCCTCCCATGAGTCATTTTCAAGTTTTTGAAGAAATTCGTTTTTAATTTCACAATGTATGACTTGCCTTCTGTGTAACAATCCTGCATTGTAAATACCCATGGCTACGACAAAACGTTATTTTATTTGCGAGCAGTGGGAATGTTATTAAAAGGATTTTTAGAGGAAGAATGCGTTTTCATATTCTTGTTTTCCGAGTCATTCAGTTTGATTTAATGCCTAAAGCCAAAACCAAGAGTTGATCCATGACAATAACTATGTAACGGGTGTTTGGTGAATAAGATGAATAGTCCACAGTGAAACGTTAATAGATTCATAGATGCCACTTCTAGTAACTGATCACACGAGTGCGGAAGGAAGATTGCTTCAACACAAGTCGACTGAAATGTCAGTTGAAAGGAACTTAACAGAAGCTAAAATGCATTCATGTGAATCAGTGCTCCAAGTGGGCCGGTACTCTCACTTCGACATTTCACACTTTGGTGTACCGTGACTTCCTTTTTTAAATAATGATTTGCTGATACCAACGTGAATAAGGGGAGTGAGTACTGGTGAATAAGGGGAGTGAGTACTGGTGAATAAGGGGAGTGAGTACTGGTGAATAAGGAGAGTGAGTACCGGTGAATAAGGGGAGTACTGGTGAATAAGGGGAGTGAGTACCGGTGCATAAGGAGAGTACTGGTGAATAAGGGGAGTGAGTACTGGTGAATAAGGAGAGTGAGTACTGGTGAATAAGGAGAGTGAGTACTGGTGAATAAGGAGAGTGAGTACTGGTGAATAAGGAGAGTACTGGTGAATAAGGGGAGTGAGTACCGGTGCATAAGGAGAGTACTGGTGAATAAGGGGAGTGAGTACCGGTGCATAAGGAGAGTACTGGTGAATAAGGGGAGTGAGTACTGGAGTACTGGCACTTATTGTTTCCACTTCAAGCACTGATGTGAATGTATATCCCAAAATGGGATTGTATACATATTACATGTACATATTCACACACATATAGGCGACTCAGAACGGACTCAAACTGTTTATTTACTGTCCCAGTTTGACTTCCAACATGTATAACTCACCAGATAACTTACCAGATGTATAACTTACCAGATAACTTACCAGATGTATAACTTACCAGATAACTCACCAGATGGATAACTCACCAGATGTATAACAAACCAGATGTGCCACGGCTATGAGTCAACTCGGATTCATTCAAGCAACCTTTTAACGTAGACCAATGTTGATTTAAATAAAGAAATGTGTTGAAAATAATTATGATTCATTCATTTTCGGTCAGTGATTCATCCTAAGAACCTGACGTCTATCGACCTGACGGTCCACGTGTGTCGGGGCCACACACACACACGTTACTTCTTCTAATACAAACCAAATACATTTCGGAAAGCTATGATTCAAATGTGTGCGCGTAGGACGGCGTGTGCCTGTGTGGCATTTAAATGTAATTTAATTGTCATAATAATGTTATTCTCGACAGAAGGTAAACCAGTCGGTCGGAGTCATGGAAAGTGACAGTGGTCGCCTGGTAGAGACATTATAAGGAGAGGGAGCGCGATGCGCCCTGCGGTAGAGATGGGAGCCATGTCCCGAAATGGCTCGGTGTGGGGGGGGGGGGCTTTATTTAGATCACTATTTGTGACACACTTAAACAAACGTCTGCAATGGGGGACATTGTTGAGCCAATGGGATGCCTCTAAATCCGGTCGGCTCAGCGGTTTTGAGCACGTTCAAAACGAGCGGAGAGTGGGCGTGTTTAACAAAGGGCGCTCTCTCTTCTTTATACTGCTCCGTCACACCGCTCGTCCAGCACGCCGAGGAAGACCCGAGCTAGCTCCGCCATGGACAACATAAAGGACGGCTGGTTCACCGAGACGTGCACGCTGTGGCCCGGGCAGGCGATGAGTCTCCAAGTGGAAGAGATTCTGTACGACAAGAAGTCCAAATTTCAAGACGTGATGGTTTTTAAAAGGTCGGTAGTTTGGGGATCCACACTCGCTTGCTGCTACCGCTATGCTAACCGTTAACTTCGGCTAACGACGAGCAACTTGTGTTTAGCTTGTGGCTAAAGTTGCGCTCGAGCCTCCTCGGGACGCACCGGCGGAAGTCGGCCGGCTGTTTGACCCTCGGACGGAAGCTCGGTCAGGTCACATGGTCAATACAACAATACGTTAACGCCTTTATCTTTAAGCAACGAACAGCAGTGGAGGGACACTCAAATCAAACTTCATTTACACGCCATTGATTGACATGTGTGTTTTGTTTTTGTGTTTTTATTACATGTGTGTGTTGTTTTTTGGTTTTTATTACATGTGTGTTGTTTTTGTGTTTTTATTACATGTGTGTTGTTTTTGTGTTTTTATTACATGTGCGTGTGTTGTTTTTGTATTGTTATTACATGTGTGTGTATTGTTTTTGTGTTTTTATTACATGTGTGTGTATTGTTTTTGTGTTTTTATTACATGTGTGTGTTTTTGTATTGTTATTACATGTGTGTGTATTGTTTTTGTATTGTTATTACATGTGTGTGTATTGTTTTTGTGTTTTTATTACATGTGTTGTTTTTGTGTTTTTACAGCAAAACGTACGGGAACGTCCTGGTGCTGGATGGAGT
>OOFB01024530.1:16429-41675 GCA_900323305.1 Trachyrincus murrayi
GCGACGGCTTTGAGTTCATGAAGCAGAACCAGGACGCCTTTGACATCATCATAACGGACTCCTCGGACCCTGTAGGTGAGTGACCTGTACGTTTTCAAACTGGTTCGTGCTTCTGCTGTCTGCCGCGCCTGCTTGTGTACACGTACTGAGGTGTGTGTGTGTGTGTGTGTGGTGTGTGTGTGTTGTGTTTCCAGGCCCTGCTGAGAGTTTATTCAAGGAGTCGTACTACCAACTGATGAAGACGGCGTTGCGGGAGGGAGGGATTCTCTGTTGTCAAGGTGGGTTATCGGCTGTTTATTTACTTGGTTGATTCTGACGTTCTGACGTTCTATTTGAGTTTTATTGTTTAGTAGAAGTGAGCTCAGAGCGGCAGTTACCCAGGGCCATTCCATGCTGCTTTTAGCATCCAAAGACAACATGGGACCATCCATTATCCAGCTCGTGATCTGATGGGGGTTAGGCCGGCATCATGATCAGGTTTCTCGTGATCTCGCATGAGTGGAGAGAGCATGTGGAGATAGTATGGACGACTGAAACCACGCCCAGCCATCTGTCCCCTGGCATCCATGGCATGCTGGGCTACTACCGTGAGAAACGGATGGAAAGTGATCGGGTAATGCTTGAGTAGATAATAGTGTAAACTTGGGTTCATATGCATGTGGTAAAACCTTTAGGAGTTGAATTGATGAAAACTTAACTTCTTGGTCTAGTGGAGCATGATCACGGGAAGCATGCACTGTTTCAAACTTGGTCAAATATCTCCTCACATCGTCCCTGACCTGTAAATACCGGAGGAAAGTGACCCCTAGGGAGATTGTACTGGACTTGCAGAACAGTGGAAAATGTCCCATCTAGTTGAAGATCACGAAGTATGGACACCAACATCGTTCCACCTCGTGAAACAGACTCTAGAGTAGATGGGTTCCTTATGAATGACGTTATTATCCATACATTTACTTATTCAAAGTTGTTGGTGACAGGACTATTGCCCTGGTCCTCTCTTTCCAGTTTGACCCACGTGGTCTGTGTAAATGATTGGTCCAGCCACGCAGTGATGGAGAGCACATGCCCAATAGTATCAAGAATTTGGATCCTCCATCAGATTTGGATTTGCAAAGGGAGCTGTCTAAATGCAAAGAGACGTTATGCTAAAGTCTATATTCAATGAATTCATGATAAAGTAAAGACGATTATATGAGATGCGTCTCTATTCAGACAGGCAACCTGGTTAATGAGTGAAACTAACTGGTCATGTCTGTTCTCCTCAACATTGCATCAAGTCAGCTGTATTTGTAAAGCTCTTCACGCCACGGTTACAGGCTGTCCTCAGTATACTACAGACCATAACCCTGAGAGAAAGCTTGAGGAGGGACCGGTCCTCCCAGGAAGGGTTTGCTGGACGGGCAGACATGTAGTGCTGGTGTTATGTATGATAACATTTTAAATGAAAGGAACGTGTGAGCTTCTCCTGCCTCCAGCTCCCCATTACCAGGCAGTGTGTTGGTATATTTAGCTGGAAGTTGAAATCCGAATAAACAATTGTGTTTGCATTCAAATGTCAAGTCTGGACGTCGGGTCACTCTGACATTCAGTTGTTGTGATTGGATGTTCCAGACGGGTCGTTTCACAGCCATTTACAACATGTTGCAATAATGATTCCATTTTTGTGAACACTATTGCAATAATGTGGCTACTAGCAATCACTGGCAAAATAAATGCACGGTAATGCCGAACTTTAAGGATGACTATAAATTTCTCCGAAATAAAACTTTTCTCCTATTGCACCACTTCTGTGACGTCGCCTGCCATATTATTGACGTTCAATTCATGTGCTGCCGTTTTCAATCTCACACACATCTCCAGACGGAGAGAAAAGAGGACAGCAAATTGACATGTCATTTTCCCCTTGTCTCTCGCTTTCTCTCTCTCTCTGTCTCTCCCTTTCTCTCTGTCTCTCTCTCCCCGTCTCCTCCTCTCCCCCCCAGGTGAGTGTCAGTGGCTCCATTTGGAACTGATCAAGGAGATGCGGACCTTCTGTAAAACTCTATTCCCTGTGGTGGAGTACGCCTACTGCACCATCCCCACATACCCCAGCGGCCAAATTGGCTTCATGCTCTGCAGTAAAAACACGGTGAGTGCGGTCGTCTCCCCCCCATCTGTAGCCCGTCTCGCACTTCATTGAGAGACTGCCGGTAGTTTAACCTCAGGCCTTCCCTTTCACATTACACGCTTGCATGTCTGCTGGTCCTCTGGCCCTTCTTGATGTGACGAGACGCTGATGCCTATTACTTTTTCTAAAATAGGAAACAAATTTCTGGGAGCCAGTGAAGGAGCTGTCAAAAGATGAAGTGGAAAGTATGAACCTCAAATATTACAACTCCGGTGTCCACCGGGCCTCGTTCATCCTCCCCGAGTTTGCGAGAAAGGTAAACATAGTTTAGAATCACTCGATTAAAATTAAAAAAAGCTGTTATGTTTTATTTGCGTTAACCTTCGAGGGTTGCTTCGTGAATAACCTGGGATCCAGAAGTTGGACAACGCTAGAGCTGATCTTCTGGGGGAGGACTGCACAGCGCCTGGCTCTAAAGAAACAAAACGGATAAACTCATTCTCCAGTGGCAAGATGGAGGAGGACGATTTTAACAAATGTATTGTGTTGTTCTATTGTGGCCAAAACCCTGACAGACACTTTGTCTGAGGACGTTGGTGTCCAGACGTTTTCGCTTGTCTTCCCATCGGCTACGGGAATAGTTTACAAGTTAATAGTTTACCGGTGCTGGCCGACTTTGCGTTCACTGTTGGCCAAGGATACCAGCAAAGGGAAGCCGATGCTATGGTCCTCTTCTGGATCCCAGATCAATCACATTTGGTATGGTTCCGCCGGTCAGGTTGTTTCCAGTAGAGACCCATTCCATGTAACGCACGTCTACAGATCCCCGCCCCCAGCAACATGATTGGTCGAAATAAATTTGAGGCGAAAGAAAATGAAAAGCCCCGTTCACCCAGTCTAGATCTCCTGTCTGAGGTTCTGAGTTTACTTTTCCCGTCAGACTAGATCTCCTGTACAGCCTGAGGTTCTGAGTTTAGTTTTTCCATCAGTCTAGATCTCCTGTACAGCCTGAGGTTCTGAGTTTACTTTTTCTTGTCTTTTTTCTGGCAGGTTCTCAGCAGCGTGTGAGGGCCTGAAGACAGGCCGCCCTGTGGATCCTCTGGAGGGAGAGAGAGCAAGGAAGCGAGAGGGGGGGAAGATATTATTTGACGGACCTGGCCAGGAAATGTAAATAAAACAAGAATAGCAAGAAATGGCTTCCTGGCCCAGGGGGAGGAGGGCTGACGGAGGATGCCGGGCGAGTGGACGAGAAACAAGAGGAACTACAAGCTATCACCCCCACATTGAATTGTTAAATTAACTGATTTTCCGGTTATTCGATTGAAGAACAGAAATGTTTCTTTTTTCCATCATCACTACCACATACCTCGTTTTTAGTCTTACATTAAATGTATTTATTTGTTTGACTATTTTATTGCATCTGTAACCTTCTTACCACCTCTGAGACTATATAAGCAGTTGAATTGACAGAGTTCAGTAAGCGGGAGGCTAGTTCTGTGGTTCCCATCATCTATTAGAATGCACTAATGATAATACTGTTGTTACCCCATCCCGTGTCTTTTTTATTTTTATTGGTCAGTTGCAGAAAAAAAAATGTCAGTGTCCGTTATTGAATCAAAACTACATATAATGGTATTGTACGCTGCTAATGAACGAAAAAAAATGTAACTGCCATTGTGTTGAATGTAATGTAACCGAATATTACATTGAAGCGTTGTTAATTCTATCGCAATGAAGGAAATAAGATCTTCACTGTATATCAACTGTAAATCCTCATGTCATGTTGAGAACTCGCCTGAGTAATGCGATCATGTTTTTATAAAGTATGAATCAGTAGATGGCAAAGTTTGAACCTGTCTACATGAGCTTTCTGTCACCCACAGTTATTTAAAAAATAACATTTATAGTGGTGTCGGGCGTTTCACTTCCACAGGCCGAAGAGACCGGTGCGAGGATTTGTCTTGAGAAGTTCCCACCCTGTGCAGAATAAAAGGGTGACCGGTTTCTCTCGTTTCTATGATGTCATCCATTTATACGTGTCACATGACGCACATTTGGTGGGTTGTGACAAGTGCCTTCATGTCCCCTGGGTAGGATGTACAGTGTTATGGACATCAATGCATAAACTGGCTGTGGTTAAAATCCTAACATTAATGTTCCTCTGGATTTAGTGCATTGCGTCTGGTAGTTTCATGACTTGTAGGAAACGTGCCTATGAAGTATGCCTAGGTGTTAGTTCTCCAGAACTACTTTATAGAACTGACAGTATTTCGATTTTGTGTTGCATGCTGTCAGTTCTGCAATACGCCATCCAAATACGTCGTTATATATAGAGGTGTATTTACCGTATTCAGGCAGGAGGTGGCGCACATTCGCTAATATTTTGGTGTTGCGACTTGTATGAACATAGGAGAATATGAAGCCTGTTCGGACCCGGGTGTCCCACCTGAGACCAGCACCCTGCAGCACAGCATCTCGCTTTAGATGTAGATGTCAGGTATCTCTTCTCTTGGTTGTTTTTTCACAGCGCTGACAAGAATTGAAAATGTGTATGAATGAAAAGTTTGACAACACCAACCACGTCTTCCTTCCCCGTCAGGTTTCCTCCGGTTGTTTATTGGATATCATGTTGGACTTGAAACATGGTTTTACCCCCTGTGGAGGCGGTGTGATGTGGAGAAATGAAAGCTTTTCACGCAGATTTCGGAGTCCAGTGTTGGTTCTCATGCTGACGTCGTTACTGTTTGAAGTCCCTTGCAGGGTTCTCAACACCTCCTGGTGCTCCTGCTGCTCCTCCTGGTGCTTACTGTCTTCAAACAACCTGCGTTACAAATCAAATCCAACTGTCAGCTAATCTTCGGATTGGCTAAGGGGCTTCTTCTTCAGATCAGCTGTGTGTGTGTGTGTGTGTGTCTTTGTCTTTCAGAACGTCCTATGTATTACATGTATGTGCACCAAGAGTTACCTTGCAGGCGACTGGCTTAAATTTGCGCTCATAGATTCACTGAGAAGTAAAACAAGACGCAATCTTTATTTCAGTCATGTTAACACAAATGAGCTTCTTCGTGTCCAATTCATCTTCAGAAAATATTTATCATGTTTTTTTTTTTTTTCTTACAAATATGAAACATTTTCAGTGGCATTCATAACCACTTTCACATGTTAAGGGCAGCATCGTTGTTTACATGACGTGACTCGAGAATAATCCCACAAAAATATCCTTTGAAGCAAGAATTTAGAGAGAGCGACTGTTTCTGGGCGTACAGTTTGGCTGTGGTTATAATGTATTACTATTTGGGGCAGAGAGTTAATGTGTCGACTTGTTAGAGCCAGAGGCAGAGTGATGCTGTAGGTTTGTGACAGGTCTCTGGTCGCCCAGGTGCACCACACACTGGTTTCATCTCGTTGATACAAAAGCGTGTAGGCCTACATTTCTCACTGAAGCGGATGTCACATCGATATGACACATGTGATTATACTGTAGGTCACATCAGTCTCAATAATGACACATTGTCAACACGTGTGTTTTTTGGCCTTCAGATACAGGAGTCCTGCTGTAGGCCTGCCAGTATCCATTCTCATTCTTCACTTCCTGCAACAAAGAACAAAATCACCGGAATTAGAATGACATTATTTCTTT
The DNA here is from genome assembly GCA_900323305.1 of Trachyrincus murrayi. Classification (NCBI taxonomy): domain Eukaryota; kingdom Metazoa; phylum Chordata; class Actinopteri; order Gadiformes; family Macrouridae; genus Trachyrincus; species Trachyrincus murrayi. The sequence continues at coordinate 22,180 of OOFB01024530.1, forward strand.
GTGGCCCAATGACCCTACAGGAATGAACTGCAGACCACAGACCGGTGTTTGTAAGTGAGTCGTGTTTTCTTCTCTAGCAGATGTCCTACTGTGTAGCAGTAGGCCTACACCGACGCAGAGAGAGACCGTTCCAACGGGAGTCACCCGGTGGAGCAGCCAGCAGTGAGTTGGGCATTAAGATGTGACGTTAATAGTCGGGGACGGTGTGTTAGTCCAGTGGGGGGCAGGATAGTCTAGTCGGCTATTATAGGGTGTTTGTCTACCTGTAAGCATCCTAGATCAAGACCCCCTGCTCAGCTGCTCACGAATGACCAAAATCCAAAATCATTGGCTAGAAATTACCCTGCCTAGTGTTAGGGTTAGGGTTAGGGTTACCTATGCATTACTCTACAGGTCCACCATGAATGTTGAGGCTATAGAAATACAAGGTATTTATTTCGAGTGTGAAATTGCTTCTTCACCTCCTTTTTCCAACATTCTCGGAACTTGCCCATCAGCCATTTAAGTGTCCCGGCCACACCGGCGCGGTAGCACCTGTCTGATACCGCTGTGATGCCAGACAGGATGACGTAGCCTCTCGTTTGTTCCCATACGCACCATCACCACTCAAGTTCTCCATCACACAAAAAACCAGCGGTTAACTGTTCAATGGCTTCATTTGTTTTGCCCTGACCCCTCCGTTGTCTACCCCTCCCCAACACACACACACACACACGCACACACATACGCACACACACATTTACACACACACATATGCACTCTCATTCCCCTCACCCTCCGTCAGCCACCCACTGTGCGCTACGTCAGTGGCAGACGGGTGGCGGGCTATAAAGGACCGGGGGACTCTGAGGGGAGAGCAGAAGAACCGGTCACTTCCCAATCTAAACGACCACCTGCAGTTCAGGACGGAAAGAGAGAGAGGAACAAGTCAAGCGCTGACCAGCAGATTTGCACTTTTCCTCCATTTCTTAAAAAAAACTACTACAAATCTGTGACCAGTGTAAAGGCTGAGGCTCTCTCTCTCTCTCTCCCTCTCTCTCTCTCCCTCTCTCGTTCCCACTCACACGCTACAGCTAGTGCGCTAGTGAGTTAGTGCGCTCCACGTCTCTGTCACAGCATGCAGCTCCTGGTGGTCTTAGCAGCTCTGATGGGCGTTGTGTTCAGCGTGAGGGCGGCTGCTCTGCTTCCTGCCGAGGACAGGAACAACTTCCACGCTAACAGGGTGAGGAAACACCACAATTTGGCTTTCATCTTTTATCACGTTATTTTCAATCAAATTTGTACATTTTTTGTCCTGTGAAGTTGTTAGTGGACTCTGTGTTTTTGTTCTGTAGAGAGGAACACATGAGAACTGGGATTGTTCTTATTTAGATTACATTTTGATTGTGTGTATTTCATTAAGAGAGTCATATTTGGTTTTCATGCTTTGTGTTGTTAGTGGACTGTCTCTGGGTAGAGAGGAATAACTGATAAGAATATGGAACGCTGTCTTTAGATTATAAATTAGAGTCTATTATTCCAGTAAGAGTGTGGTGGAGTTCTGGTCATATGTGACAATTCAAATTACAAAATGTAATCACATCCTTGTTGTTTAAAATATTTCTTTATTGAAATATTTCTGTCGGTTGAAATGTCAATTCTGGAGCTTTGAAACGGTATCAACAAAACACATTTCTGTAGCCCATGGATTCATGTTTTCATTACAAACATGCGTCTTGAATTCACCTGACAACCACCTTGTCTCTCCTGTCTCAGGAGCTCAGCAGAGACCGTAAGGAGCTGATCCTGAAGCTGGTCTCCGGGCTCCTGGACGGTGCGTCCGACTCCAACATGCTCCCCGGGGAGCCTGCGTCCCTCCTGGACCTCGAGGAGCCCCTGGAGTCACGTCTGGAGGAGAGAGCCGTCTACAACCGGCTATCGCTGCCCCAGCGCGACCGCAAAGCCCCGTGCAAAAACTTCTTCTGGAAGACCTTCACGTCCTGCTAGCAGCATGCCCCCCCCCCACACCCGTCTCTCTCGTCCTTCCGGAAAACGACGAGTTCCACATAAACTGTAGTATGTAGACCTCGACTCTGCATCTCATCTTCACGGATACACGACGTCTCTAAAATATGGACTCCAGTGACACAGTCTGTCATTTTGTTTCAAATACTGATTGTTTATTGATCTGTGTATTGTATACAATGTATGTATTTATGTATGTCATTATTTATTTTAGGGTCAATAATAAAGCATGGATGTGATATTTGAGACGGTGATGAAGATACTTTACTCTTTATTAGGTTGTCAATGTGAATGAAGCTTCACATTCTTCAGTTCATTTTAATTTAATTAATGGCCGTATGCCACATGCCTTAAAGTACTGGGTAGTATTGGGTATTGGGTATTGCGACGTGTGTGTTTGCCAAAAGTTTAAATAATTAACCTCACCATAATGTATAAATCTTCTGTGAGCATATGAAAAATAAAACATTATATGTTTGACAGTATATAAAAGAGACAAACATTTCTAAAAGATAACTGGGTCTATTTTAATTAGGTTTCCTGATGAAGAGGTCCCTGATTGGATGTTGAAAAGCAGTTCATAATGTCAGAAGCAGAAGCTTCATAAACCAGTCTTTAAACAACAATTGATTACAAAAAAAGATAAATGTCGCAGATATATTTCGTAGAGGACGTCGTTTTTAACACATCCCTCCGTCTTATGTTTTACTGCGTCTCACTCACTCACTAATTCATTCACAGTCAGGATGAGGAGGAGTTTAACCCTTGTCTTATATTATTATTATATATTATATATTCAAACGGATATTATAAGTTGATCACTTGTCTGTAGGAGTTCACAGTGACGAAGCACAGTTCATCAACCAGTCAATCAATCAATCAATCAGTCAATCAATCAATCCTCGGTGGCGACGCCTTCCTTTGGCCAGATAAGAACCGCCCCTGAAGTCTATTCATTCATTCATTCATTTCAATACTCAGCGAAAGGGCAAACATGAACCAGAAGCGCTCTTACAGCAGCACCCAGACCACTCTCCACGTGTTCCTATAGGAGCTGTGTTCATCATACAACCATCAACCGTTCTCCACGTATTAATGCATTTTATTAGAAGGACATATGGAGTTGTTGATGGACACGAGCAAATGTTGACTGGAGAGCTGTGGGCTCCGTACATATGGACAACATGCTGGGGTAATTATGAAGCTGTCGGTGATGTATCGTGTACCTGTAGGGTTTCTGTCCCGCTGTGTCAGCCAAATCATGTTGGAAGTTATATAAGTGTTTTCTTAAGAGTTGACAAAAAATGGAATATTAGAAAGAAGGACGTGAAACTAAACGAGAGAGACACTTTAAATGTCACATTTTATAAACTGTGGGCAACGACAGCAAAGTGTGAACAATGCTGCCTACACAGTTCATTACTTGAAGGTGATTTAAATGTAACCTGTTTGGAGATAAGTATTTGGTTTTGGGATGGAGATCTGTATTAATGGAACATCTAAAATGAATCATTAAGCCAAAAGAATATTATAAATTTTGATCAGATGCTGAATTAAAATGAAAATGTGCCTGCAGCGTATACCCTGATCAATAATCAGACAATGATTTAGTGATGCATAATATAAAAACTGACTTCATAAACATAAACACTGACTTCATCCAATCATACTCGGGCAATCGTACCTAATATTAATCACAATCAACATTTAACATGAAAATAAACAATAAAGGACTCTTAAATAGAGCCTTGTGGCACACCACAGGTTATGAGGTGTGCCTCAGGGAACATGTGGTACATGTGGTAAACCCTAGAACAGGGGGTTAGGGTTAGTAAAAAAAGAACCAGTGCCACTGCAAGTCGCTTTGGGTAAAAGCGTCTGCTAAATTAATAGTAATGTGGGTTGTGGAGGAGGTGAAGTAGGGGCCGATAGCGGAGGAGTCCTTCTAACAGGAGCCTCACCAGCTGAGTGCAGTGTCCTTGATGGACATTATAGGCCCCTGTGTCATAGGCTGCACTTAAAGTATTAATATTGAGTTTGATTTTGTTTTGATGTTGACAAAATCGACTAAAACCCTGGGCCTGTAATTGCTATAGAATAGAATTGCTATAACATCTAGGTTTTGTTTCTGTGGAATTGGTTCAACCATGACAGAAAAACAATCGTGATTCCCGAAGCTGTTAATAACTGAGGAGGTATCGGGGCCATCTGGCCAAAAACCTGAGACGGTGAGTCTGGATTTAATGTGAGCTATTGTTCAGTTTAATAGCGATGCCGGTTAAATTCAGGTAAAAATACAGAGTTGTCTGGATATGGTGATGTCGTGGCCACAGGGTGCAATCTGAGTCTTAATGTTCTTGACTCCGTTTATGAATTGAAATCAATCATTCATCTTTTATACAGTGATGAGGCAGGGGGAGATAACAGTCTATTACACTGAATTAAGTTATAGGGTTTTATTACGCTGGTTTTCTGCTATTGGATTAGAGATGCCACTCATTCTCCTTGAACTGCCTGCTGATATTTCCAGAACCCATAAAATATGTTTAAATTAGTCTTCTTTCATTTTGGCTTCCGCTTCTCCTCAGTCTTCTTGTAAAGGCTGCGGGGGCAGGGGAGGCTGGAAGAAAAGCACACTGAATAAAATATCCTTCGTCTGAATATACGGTACACGCCTTGTGTCAAAGGTGCTAATGGGAAACGTTTGGGAAGGAACTAGTGGTTTGGGTTAGGCAGTGAGATGTGGATGGAATCGCTCAACATTGAACATTAGAGTAAAGTACCTTAGAGACGTCCTGCATGGTGTGTAGACGACTCTTTACAGCTTATGATAGCGGCACGATGTTCAGAAGGGATCAAACTCGTGGGCGTGACAGGTGAGTTTCAGACCTTTGAATAGTAGTCACACACAGGTGACCTGAGAGTACTGCAGGCCTTTATCGTCTTCATCTTGTAGCGCTAGGTGCTGAGTAGTGGTCTCATTGAACGCAGATAGATCAATTTCCATGAACTCAGGTTAAAAAACTGAAAGATATGCCCGATGTACGCAGAGAGGAAGCTCAGTTAAATCATGTCATCTCCCTTTTATGTCAGGATGAATAGGACATGATTGCCTGAATGATTTCCTTCAAATAATCTGTTATTGGTTGTTACCGATAACAGACAATTGAAAAATCAGCTAAAAACAGTGTGGACATGAGTTATAGTTCCATATATTTCTCTCATTTCAAAGCAGTTTTAATTATATGCTTTCCACTCATGTGGTTGGTAAGTAGACCTCCGTGTCTCTCTGAGAGACGACGGTCTTCTCTCAGAGACGACGGTCTTCTCTGGGAGAGAAGACGGTCTTCTCTCAGAGAGACGACCGTCTCTGAAAGAAGACGGTCTTCTCTCAGAGACGACTGTCTTCTCTGGGAGAGACGACGGTCTTCTCTCACACATTTCATTATAGTTCATCAAACCACTTTCATTCTCACATGCCGCAAAATGACGTAATGGGACTTTGTTTTGGTTTGTGGGAGCTGCTGTCCAGTTGTACCCCTGAGCTCAGATGAGCATGAAAACGTGATGCCTGCCGATGCTTCCAACTAAAGCAAATTTAACATATTTTTCCTTTTGATCTAAATCGTTTAAATGTATCGTTTAAAATGTCCAAAAAAAACTTGTGTGTGAGACGGTGTTTAGAAATCACACAAGATATAGAGTTTGAGTCATGCTGCACCTTTTAGCGTAGAAAATAGAAATAATAAATCATAGTAACTTCAAAGTGAGCCTGAGAGCCGGTGTGTTTCTGTGTACCGAGCTCCGCGCTCCGGGTCCTTGACAAAAATGTGATGAAGCCATGAAGTGAACACCTCTCGTGTGACCCTTTCTGTCTCCGCATCACGTCAGCTCGCTTCAGCAGAGTGCAGCTTAGCTGAGTGTCACCGCGTTGCTTTCCAGGCCATGTGGTCAAAATAGGAAAAAGAAACCAGAGCGTTTGTGATAAGCAGACTATATATACTATATATAGTATATATATATATATACTACAGACTATATATACTATATATAATATATATATATATATATATATACTACAGACTATATATACTACACTATAACAGAAATGTACAGTAAGGATTACTGCTTACAGCTAGGTGTGAGAGTATCGGTCTCTCAGAACTCTGAACCATATGTACATACATAATGTTACGTTCATTACATAATACTTATATTACCTAAGGTCTCTGTAGATTATTTGTAAGAATAAGCTAAATGTATATTCTATATAATCCTTAACAGCAATTTAGATACTTTTTGCTAACATAAAATAGTACGCTGCCAGGAACGCTCAGTGTTTCTGTTAGCAGAATATTTGACAGAAGGTCTGAACGTGTCGGAGCGGGAGGTTCTGCTCTGATGGGGGTTCTTGTACTTCATCAGCCCACGGACGCTCCTTCATCTGGGTCTGTCTATGACATTCACGATGGCCTTCCTCAGAGCACGTAAACGGGACGCGTCAGGGTTGACAGTTTGAGACTTTTAAGTAAAAGTTATTTCTTAAATACCAGAGCAAAGGAACAGACTGCCGTCTTGTTCTGAGAGACACCGCGGCACTGCAGGACATTCATCTTCTTCCAACATGATTTATTCATCTTCTCCTGCATCATTGTTGAACGCTTTACCAAACTTCAAAACATATGGACTGGAGGGGTACATTGCCCCACACATACACACTTCAAAACAAACCCCCCCCCACACACACACACACACACACAGACACAGACACACACACACACACACACACACACACACACAGGTGTCTCTGTTGTCACCAATCCCCCTTTTATTTTTATCTTTTTTTATTTGACGGTGGAAACGAGTCGGAGACATTGTTCATCCCGGCGGGGGCTAACGATGCCTGATGGATTGTGGGTCTGACTATTAGTATCCCCCCCCCCCCCCACCTCGCTGTAGTGCCGGGGGGCTAAAAGCAGATCATAATAGGCCCTCAACACTGAAGCCTTGGCTGGAAATGAGTGTAGCTACACCAGCACCTGTCGCTATAGGGACCCTCCTCCTCTTTATTGTGGATAGGCGTATTCTGAGGGCTGAATAGACCCATGATGGTAAACACGCGACACGGTGCCATGTTTAACCTTGGAAGATGATTATGGCCCACGCATATGAATGACATCCATGTCACAGGTGCAGAGACTCTGGAAAACGCTCACATGCAGGCGACAGCAGGCTGGGAATAGTTTGACGTGTTTCACTTTCACACAACATTTTTCATTGTTCAAGTTTTCATTAGTTTCAAGTTTTAATTTATTAATCGGTACTTATTTTAGAGAAAAGGCTTTGTGCCAAAATGCAGAAGCTTGATGAAGCTTCTCTCATTTGATACCAATATATCTATATATTCTGACCGTGGTGATAACGCACAGTATCTCACTTATAACAGTCACATTTTATATTAGCAAATTCTATTCATATCTACAGTCTAACAACGTTGTTGACTGCAAGAAACACTAAAGACAACACGCGTTGACCACTAGAAAAGAGACACATGAAAAATAACACACATCAAAAATGAAGGTGATTTTTAAATTGTTAATATTTGTAAATACTTGTATCATTACATTACATTACATTACAGTCATTTAGCAGACGCTTTTATCCAAAGCGACTTCCAATAAGTGCATTCAACATAGGTAGGTAAGAAAACCACTAGTCACCAGAAATCGTAAGTGCATTTCCTTCCTAAACAAGCAACTAAGAGCATAACTAGTGTTAAGGTAAGAGTGCAATGAGTTAGCAACCTACTTTATCTTAAACAAATGAGACAAATAAGAGAATCAAAATAAACAATAGCTAAGACAAATAAGTGCATCGAATAAACAAGAGCCAATAAACAGGAGCTCAGACACATAATTGACGACAAATAGGCAAGGCTAAGAGGAAGGGTCAGGGTAGTGTTTCCTGAAGAGGTGGGTTTTCAGCCTGTGGCAAAAGATGGGCAGCGAAAAGAGAACATGGTCATGCTCAAACATTAGGCGATATGATACAAAAAAGTATTGAGAGTCAATTTCCCACAAACAAGTTCATTCTGTTCCATTGAGCCTCTTTAAACTGCTCTTGAAACGCTACCAAGTCATGAGCCAAACGACTCGTTTCTCTATGGTCAAGAAAATAATAAGATGTCCCCAAACAAAACAAAATGTCTGGGCAGCCTCAAACACTTTAACATTGTTATAAAACTTCTATTGGTGCCTATTTTACCGCTTTCTGTAGTATTTCACTTTGCCGCGGCTAAACTGGATTTCTGTAGACGCCGCTACGTCACATGGAGACATCGCTGCAGTGGTTACAGTGTAGACGCCGCTACGTCACACGGAGACATCGCTGCAGTGGTTACAGTGTAGACGCCGCTACGTCACACGGAGACATCGCTGCAGTGGTTACAGTGTAGACGCCGCTACGTCACACGGAGACATCGCTGCAGTGGTTACAGTGTAGACGCCGCTACGTCACACGGAGACATCGCTGCAGTGGTTACAGTGGGGTTTAATAGCAGAGTTAGCTAGTTTTTACAGTGAATAATAAAGCCTGTTATACATACACAACGATAAAGTAATATTACACATATCAGAAAAATAGGACCTGGGGTGCGTTCACATCACCAATAGACGTTTTATAACGATGTCAAAGTGTTTTAAGCTGTATTAATACTGTAAGAAAGGGAATATCAACTCTCGTAGAAACCATTCAGTTCTGTAAAGAGGAAGACCAACTGAATGACTCATAGTCAAACCAATATGTTGAGGCCCGAGAGATCAATTTCTTAAAAGTCTGGTCCTACCATCAAGCCCCGGGTCAAAGCCTGATTGTTTGTCTGTGGAAGGAAAAGGTAAATCACCAAAAGGAGTAACTGTTAAACAAACAATCCCTCAATCGTGTAGAACATGTTTTCATACTCTTCTTCTTCCTGCCTGTTCAGACAGTTGCTACCTTAAATCATCAATAAAGTGTCATGCAGTTGTGAGAGATGATTCATCCCAATAAGGCCTTGGTTTGGGTTCATTAGGGAGACAGCGATGTCGTGTGGCATCTTGTGACAAAGACCCTCTCCAGCTGATAGTGTCATTAGAAGACATACATCGAGAGGGAGAAAAGTGTCAGGAGATGACGAGTGTCTGTTGAAACCCTGCATGGAGCCTCCCAACATGAATCTCCAATCAGAGCGCTGCCGATGCAGTGGTAAGTGTGCAGAAACAGCCTTGTTTGCCGCGTCCTTTTGTGCCTGTAATAGATGTGTTGCCACAGCAGCAGATAGGATCGAAGGAAGTAATGTAGCCACAACCTTCGTAGACTTTCGGGGACGATTGGGTCCTTGTGGAACGGCCAAGCGGCTGGCGGCAGTTGAATCCCCTTGTGTTAAACGGCCTAGCTTGTAATGCTAAGACAAAATATGTGATGAGAACCATTCAGATCCTAAATGTCAACATAGCATTACGAGTGACAGTAATGGCTTTCGTTTGAGAATGCTGGAAATCCTATGAAGGGCGTCGTCTTGTCGCCCATATTGGAAATCCATGAGGCGAGAGACTCAGTCATTTCTCTCACGCCTAACAGACCAGTAAATGTTTAATCAGTTATACATAAAATATATTGAAATTAATTCTCCTGACAGTGTTTAAGGGATGGTCTGTTAACGTAATTATATAACTTGTTTTCTTGCTGATTAGTCTTTCTAGTGAGGTGTTTGAAGATGATTAGATTATAACAGATTATTATAATATGATCATTAGTTACCCTTGTCTACTCAAAGGCTTGTGGAGACTTTGAGTAAATATCACATTGGGAAATACACGAAATGGAAAGAGAAAAATATATAGAAACTAGAGTTAAACCGTGTTAATAACATGTTATTATTAGGCCTATAGATTTTTCTTTAACTTAAACTAATATTTAGTCTGTCAACGTCCTGGATGAAACCACTCCATATCCTATTATCCTAAAAAAACAAAGTTGACTTTCTCGTGCTGTAAAAAAAAGAAGAAAGTAAATCTATTCCCCTTTTATTGATGCCGCGGCGTGACAGGAAGCAGTTTGGGGAATAAAGAAAGAGCGCCATAATGAGGCTAAGACGCGTGTGAAGTGCGGCACCTGGGTGCCATTTCTCTTCATTGTCTTCCAGCCCCGTCGTCATTGACTGCCGCGCGGCAGAATTGTGACTAAATTACCGAAGCTGTGGTCTGGGCTGGGAGGAAAATGGCCGCGTTTGCTATCTGTGAAAAAGAGACACGTGGGTTCTGAACTGAAGGAGTAATTCACCACAAAGAGGATCAGCATCGATTCATCAGGAGCTATTTCTTTGTCGTTAGCATCGGCGGCTCAGAGGCTGCGGCGCTGCAGCTGCACGTTCTCCTCCATGATGGCATCTCGTCTCTTCGGGTACCGCGGCGTCCCGAGGTCTAGTTAGCGGCGAGCGTGGTTTGATTGGTGGAGACGGCTGTTCCATCCATTTAGATAATTTGTATGAAGCATAATTAGACGTGCCTTGATGATTCATCAAGTCTCTTAATCCACACGGAAACATGTTATTGAAATGGTAATTCAAACAATTTTAGCTTTTTGTGTGTGTGTGTGTGTGTGTGTGGGTGCATGTGTGTGCGCACGTGCGTGTGCGTGTGTGTGTGTGCGGGTATTATTCCACTCATCGTCAATCTCTAGTAGGCCTACGTGCAATCCATGAATCATAGACCTTTTCATAGGACAAATATTTGGGCAAACTTTGCCATAAAAAAACCTCCAACAATTAATCACGGTCTTAAAGACGAGCGCCCCGCCCACGCAGCGGCCAGAACAATGGACCGTTACTCTTAACCTTAATGAACATTCAAATGAACCTCGGGAACAAAGAGACACCTGCAGTCACTCATCAACACCTCCTCGGACCCGAGTCAAAGCAGTTCTTTACTTTTAAAAGGCATGTGTGTGTGTGTGTGTGTGTGTGTGTGTGTGTGTGTATGTGTGTATGTGTGGGTGGGGGGGCGGGTTCAGGTATTGTTATCAATGTAACCAACGGCTGAATGACATGTAATCACCGTGGACCTCACGTCCACGTGTCAAAACATCCGCTGTTTTATCTGCAGGCCACACTATTCCGTCACAAAGCGTCTGCGTTACAGTGGATTAACTACCCACCGCTCCGTGCGTCGGCTATCCCAATCAAGTGACACATCCGAGTCCCTAATTACGGTTTACACTCTCGGTGTGTGGGTGGCAGCGATTACAGGAGGGAGAGGCAGGAGGTACAGACAGCAGAGAACCAGGCTGAGGTTAACTACGGTGCACATCAGAGAACCAGGCTGAGGTTAACTACGGTGCACATCACTTGACAACTGTTTAACACCACTGTTTAAAAAAGGGATACCACATAGATGGCAACAACCTGAGCTAGCTGCTGGACAATGAGTCCGGCTAGCTGCTGGACAATGAGTCCGGCAAAGTGCACCAAATTGTGGTGCAGAATGAAGCCCGTGTTTTTGTATATCTTAACAAACAGCCCATGTTGTCCGTCTGTTGTCCGTCTGTTTTATTTGATCTGAATATTGACGTAAGGCTCCGCTTCGTTGTGTTTTCGCTACACAAGAACATTGTTATCGTGCTGGGTTTTTTTTCTTCCGTTTTCAATTGATCTCCTGTGTCCTGTTCTCTGGATTTAATGACCGGCTGACCTCCTGTGAGGAAGCACTTCATTACGACACGCTACAGAGAAGACGGCAGCGCCCGGCAGACAGCCCGGGCTTACGCACACAGGATCAAGACTTGATCATGTCGAAATCAAAAGGGGGGAGGGAGGGAGGGGGGTGGGCCGGGCTCCCTGTTGTTCGTACACGTTTTGTCGACGTGACACGTGTGTGTGTGCATGAGGTAGCAGGTTTATGTTGCCTGGGTCCTAATTGTGTGCAGAAGCAACAAGCCGCTGAGTTTTAGGAGACGAGTTGCTGGTGACGCACGTGTAGCGTTAGCCGTCGTGTTCCAAAGACGTTTTATTTTTATGAATGTCAGTGTTTGCTTTTTTTATTCAACATCGCTTGATTGATGAGATGTGTAACATCTTGGTAAAAAAAAAAGAGAAATGTACTTTAACTGCTCAGAATCATGGGTTAGGAGTCGGTTATGTGACCATCCTGGTAGTACTCAGGCCAGCCAGGTAAGTCACTCTTTTGGTTCAAGCTATTGTATGTAAAAGTCAATTAAGAACAAATTATATTTTGCACGAATTCACAGCAAAATCCATCCAGTATTCTATTACTTTTAAAGTAGCTGTGGTGTGTGTGTGTGGTTACTGGCTGGTTTAAACAGCCTCACCTGGTCTGAGTCAGGCTGATTAGACGCTGGGGGGGGGTGAGGCTGCACACCTGTGGGGCGTTGGCCAATCAAGACCCACAGGTTAAACCAGCCACCACACACACACTCAGGAGAGCCGGACAGGTGTGTGTGTGTGTGTGTGTGTGTGTGTGTAACGCCTGCTGTGGCTGTACATTTTGCTAAACTCTCCAATAAGCTGGTGTACGACGTTCTACCGGAGTCTTGTGAGTCGGAGGAGCCCAGAGAAGCCGCTGTGGAGCCTGCTACACTAATCTGTTAAGGACGATGTGCACATGGAAATGTTAAGTATTGATGCAATTCGTTTTGACACTTCATATATTTCAGCCTTAATATTTTTACAACAAAACCAATATCCATCAAGTAAGACAACTTTTTTAGTATGAGGGTATTCTCTAGGTCACTATCTGAACATATTGATGATTGATTGATTGACTACATTTTATGTAGGGGAAATTATAAGGTTTTTGTGAACATTGAAAGTTATTTAAGTTCATTGTTGACACGTACTCCATACGTTTATATTACGACACTACTTTCACGAGCCGGGGCTGTGTTGTCAACCTGAATTGTAGAAAGGGAAAGTGTTTCTACGCTTGTTCCTCAGGGAACCCACCCAGATGTCAAGGTGTCAGCGGCTGCCAGGTGATTATGAACCTGTCGTCTCGTCAGAGTCACACGGACGCGGCACCTGGTGGTTCCTGGCAGCCGTGGCATGGCAGGTCAACTCTGCACTGTCCATTAGTCACCTTCCTCTGGGCTCTCTAAGCCAGCCTAACACAGGCTCAAACACCACTAGTACTCGATGTAAAGGTTTTACCTTTTTAATACAGACCTGATGACATCTGCAGCAGCTGGAAGACTCGTATTCTCTGCTCTATAAACTGTAGCTGTACATACACCACGGTATGTTTTGTGGATGAAATGCCGTGTGCGTGTGTGTGTGTGTGACTAATTATGTCTGCAAGGCAATAAAGCCTTTTCCATTCCTCTTGCCTGTAATAGTTTCCATTCCTCTTGCCTGTAATAGTTTTCTTGAATTTGGACAACATGGTGTCAGCAAGTCTTGTTGATAAAGTTCACCTCTCAGGGTGAAGGAACGATTCCTCGTGAAAACTCAATGATGGCTTATTGTTTGACACCATGTGACGTGCCTTTAGGAAGTATTCCAAACCGCTTCTGTACACTGTGGGATTCAATTTGTATTTGGACTTTAACTTTGAGTAAGTGGCAACCATGCAGTTTTGTTGTCTTCTTAGCTGTGCCTCTGCCAGCTTTCCGTCTTAACATATCCTCCAGGGTCACACAGACGCTGTGTTTCCATGGGCTGTCTTGTCTAACATCCAGACCCCCAAACATTTTTCAGTCCACGTCAACGGAAATATTGGTCTGGATCTCCCAACACGTCTGTTGCCGTATTGAAAGGTGATTCTCTCCTAGTCTGGTCCATGCCTGAGATTTCTTCACGCTTTCCAGAGCTGTCTTGTTTTTTGTTTTTTATATCAAGGACCTTTTCAATATTTTTGGGTGTCAATATTTCATCATAAAATATTAGTGTGAAATAGCCCTGAAGGGTTTGTAAGGTTTTCTCTATAGCAAAGGTTTCCATACAGCTCAAATGTATTTCATTATGTTTCAGACACCTTTTTATACCCATTCAGATATTTAGACCCACGTTCACATGTGGGTCAAACTTTGTGGGTTTGAGTTCTGGTCTGGCGTGCACTCTGAACTAACTGGACCTTAGATTGGGAGGTCCGTGTCTTCCCAAACACTATTCACATTCACAATTGTTAATTCATTGGAGAGGAGTTAAACATTTTAACCATGAAAGATGATATATTCCTGAGCGTAATATGAATGCAGTTCTTATTTAGCAGTATTTGTCTTTCGAAGCAGAAGTATCCTAATATCTGAAGGCCTACCATCAAAAGAGGAGTAAGGAGTCAGAGCACCCACATGGACAAGCATACAGCAAAGGGAAATGACGACCATTGACGTTCATGTAGATAATTATTGTAATCCACTCAAACGTTGTCCATTAGTTTGCGGGTGTTGGGGCTAATGGCGCTGGTTATTACGAACCCACTTAGCATAAATGTATTGCACGTTGAAAGACCCCTTTACCTTTCAAACATCAGTTGACTCGTCATTTCACTGATCTGTGCAGCATGAATAAACATTATTTACATGACGTCTGCTCTTAGAATAATTACCCCACAGATGGCTTATTAATCGTAACCTCCGTGGAGTCGTCCATTCCACAGAAAAGTGATTAATGAGCGCTCCGATGCTCGAAGCAGTTATTCAAATGGAAAAACAAACTGTTTTCCAGAGAGTGTTTGTTGGGGTTTTATTTGTTTCCGTTTACCTTTAACTACAATGTCACGACACAGGGCTGTTATGAGAGCAGGGTCAGCAATGATTAGCCGTTAGCATCTGTTTGAATCAGCGTCACTGTCAGAAGACGGGATGTATTTTCACAGGACTCCGACGTGTGACGTAGGTCATAGGTGTTTCTTACTTTTTATTTATTAGACCTATTATTCCAAGTGCACGCTTGAGAATGATCAAGTAATCATATTTGGTGTTTTAAAATATAATTTTGTAAAATTAAATACACTTTTTTTATAAAAAATTTTTTAAAACTAAAATACCACAAGCAATGAAATGGTAACTGAAAAACTGCTAGTAGTAGTGGTTTACAAACGTATAGTGTGTGTGTGTGCAACACATCTGGATTAGGCCTACTGGTCTGTCAGCATGCTGGACCTCAGGTTCATCGCCCTTCTGTTCATGTGCCAAAGGTTGTCATGTGACACTCTGGGACGTTTACACATTTAGACTGACAGCTGAGATGAACAGGTACGTGTCTGCAATACCTCATTCACTGAATCATTTATTTGTACACAAAAATACAAAATGTACGCAATCCTATGTTGTGTCAGTGTGTGGCGTGTGTGCGTCCTGTCTGTCCTCTTCTCGGTCTCAGGGAGTGTGGAGCTGACCGGGTTGTTCGGCAGCTTCAGCTCCCCACGTTTCCCAGCGCCGTACCCCGACAACCAGCGCGTGGTGTGGAACATCACCGTGCCAAGAGGCCACCGGGTCAAACTCTACTTCACCCACTTCAACCTGGAGTCATCGCAGCACTGTGACTACGACTACCTCCAGGTATATCCACTAACCCTAACCACTAACCCTACTACATCACTAACCCTAACCACTAACCCTACTACATCACTAACCCTAACCACTAACCCTACTACACCACTAACCCTAACCCTACTACATCACTAACCCTAACCACTAGCCCTACTACATCACTAACCCTAACCCTACTACATCACTAACCCTAACCACTAACCCTACTACACCCCTAACCCTACTACATCACTAACCCTAACCACTAGCCCTACTACATCACTAACCCTAACCCTACTACATCACTAACCCTAACCACTAACCCTACTACATCACTAACTACCACTAACCCTACTACATCACTAACCCTAACCACTAACCCTACTACATCACTAACCCTAACCCTACTACATCACTAACCCTAACCACTAACCCTACTACACCACTAACCCTAACCCTACTACAAGATTCAAGATTCAAGATTCAAGATGACTTTATTTATCCCGAGGGAAATTAAGGTGCAACAGTTGAAACAGAGGGGAATAAATGTACACTAATATACTTATATTAAATAATAAACAAGTAAACTAAACTAAACAACTAAGTATAAACTAAATGAAGTCTAATACATCACTAACCCTACTACATCACTAACCCTAACCCTACTACATCACTAACCCTAACCCCTAGCCCTACTACATCACTAACCACTAGCCCTACTACATCACTAACCCTAACCACTAACCCTACTACATCACTAACCCTAACCACTAACCCTACTACACCCCTAACCCTACTACATCACTAACCCTAACCACTAGCCCTACTACATCACTAACCCTAACCCTACTACATCACTAACCCTAACCCCTAGCCCTACTACATCACTAACCACTAGCCCTACTACATCACTAACCCTAACCACTAACCCTACTACATCACTAACCCTAACCCTAACCACTAACCCTAACCACTAGCCCTACTACATCACTAACCCTAACCACTAACCCTACTACATCACTAACCCTAACCCTACTACATCACTAACCCTAACCCTAACCACTAACCCTAACCACTAGCCCTACTACATCACTAACCCTAACCCTAACCACTAACCCTACTACATCACTAACCCTAACCCTACTACATCACTAACCCTAACCACTAGCCCTACTACATCACTAACCCTACTACATCACCACCGCACCGATGGATCATACAAATGCCTCCTTTCACCTCCCCCATGTCAAATCAGGTGCTGGCGGAGAGCAATGAAACGTTGCGTTTCTGTGGCGATGTTGAGAGAGGCTCTGAACACGCCCCGAGGAACACTGTCATCTTGTCAGCGAGGGACCGCATGTCCGTGGTCTTTAACAGCGACTACTCTAACGAAGGCCGATTCACCGGCTTCCAAGCATTTTACACCTCCGAAGGTGACGTGGGATGGTGTCGCTTTGGCCGAGAGGCAGACACGCCGTTAGTTTCCCTTCTGTGTTGCATCAGAGTTCACTGACTCACCGTTCAAAAGTGCATGATTCGAAAATATAGGAACCTTATAACAGTAGCTAACATGAGTTTCATGTTTCTTTTTCTCTCTCTTGTAGACGTCAACGAGTGCCTCAGCACGGTAGACGGCGAGAATGCGTGTGATCATTTTTGCCACAATTACATCGGTGGGTTTTACTGTACGTGCCGACTGGGATATCTTCTCCATGACAACAATGCATCCTGCACTGGTAAGCGCTTGTTATTCACACCCTGTGGCAGGTTCCTTTTCATCATCAATCTGTAAACAATAAACTAGTCATAACACAATGAGTGTTGGGTTTAGTTCTTGTGTTCACATGTGTGTAGACCAAACACAGGATGGAATCAGTGACAAGAACAAAAAAACCCAACTTACAAATAAGAAAATGATATAAAACTACGAGTGATTTCTGAGTTGGCACGTTTAAGCAAATGCTTGTGTGAAAAGTGTGTGAGGGCGGTGGGAGTGGCTAGGTCTTTTCCAGGGTCTAATTTGGTGACATTTCAGTCCCAGTAACAGTTCAGGAGAAGGGGCTGAAGCATCGACGCCCCCTGCAGTGAGACAAGATTAATTACCCTCGACTCCATTCCCGAAAGAAAAAAGAAAACCATTTAAAATTGATACCTGATCGATCACAGGCACTGGGTAATTAGTCTCGGACCCAGCAGTCCTACTCTGTTATACTAGGAGTTATGCTTTGTTTCACCGAGTGGATCAAGCTTTCAGAAGGGGATTTTAATAAGCTGTATCTTCTACAGTGGGCTACGGTCTGTAGCCCGGGGCTATGGTCTGTAGCCCGGGGCTACGGTCTGTAGCCCGGGGCTACGGTCTGTAGTCTGGGCCTAAGAAGCCCATGAATTAGCTTATGTTTCAATGTCTTACTGTTTCATTGAGTTTAGCCCCAACTGTTGCAGCTTTTTGTTCACTCCAGGTTGCTAACAGTACATCTAACAGGCATCGTTGTTACTGCAATATTGGTGAATACATTTTTTTTTTTTTTTGGTACATTAGAAGTACATTAGGTCTTCATAACAGCTGGTTGTCTTGTGTCTTTTAGTGCCATGCGCTAGCCAGGTACTGACCACAACAACGGGAGTCCTGACCAGTCCCGGGTACCCAGAGCCCTATCCACCCATGAGCCGATGTGACCACACCATCCACCTCCCGGAGGGCCACCGGCTGCTCCTGGACTTCCTGGAACCGTTCGACGTGGAAGGCCACCCGGAGGTCCCGTGTCCATACGACACGTTAAAGGTCGGTCACGTGACTCGGGGAACCAATCCGAAAGAGGCGTGAGCAATGTATTCCTCGTCATGCCCGTGATTGTTAAGGTGTCCCGGAGGATCTATTGGCCGGGCCGGTTCACGCATGTGTTTAGCTTCTAGCTGTAGATCACCAGCGCCCACGGTCAACAGACGTTTTGTGTCCTTTACCTTCTGCTTTGACCAGATCTGGACAACGGGACAGGAGTACGGACCCTTTTGTGGATCTTCAGCACCGGGCCGAATCGACACGGGAAGCTACAGAGTGCATGTTAGCTTCAGGTCCGACCGCTCAGGGAAACACAAGGGCTGGAAGATTAAGTACACTAGCACCAGAGGGGATTAACTCCATGGGATGGGTCTGTTGAGGTTTAATAACATCAATATATCATACTTTGAAGAGCTATTCTTTGTGGAGAGCTATTGCAGAGGGCCAAAAGCCCTATTGCAAACGAAAGGTATATTGCAGAAGGACAAACACTATTGCCTTTGACACAAGCACTAGACACTAGTGCAATAATAAAGTCTTGAAACATCTGTTTATCCCAAGGCCAATTCAGAACTATAAGTTAAAACGACGCATGTGACAGTTGAAGGCAAAGCCTTAGCTAAAGAGAGAGGGAATGACTGTGCCCTCGTATAGCTATATAATATGTTCAGTCAAATCTGAGCAAATTAACTGCTTGTGTTTGCCTTCCGACTAAAGGAGCTGTGGGGTTAACCTTCATACATTATGCAGCTTGTTCTATACTCTCTCTGGCCACTTCTATCAAAACACTTATATGGGGGGGGGTTCTTCAGCCCCATAATATCACATCTCCATCGAAACCTTTGCACTCCCTTATTTTGTGTGTGTGTGTGTGTGTGTGTGTGTGTGTGTGTGTGTGTGTGTGTGTGTGTGTGTGTGTGTGTGTGTGTGTGTGTGTGTGTGTGTGTGTGTGTGTGTGTGTGTGTGTGTGTGTGTGTGTGTGTGTGTGGTGGGGGTGTGTGCAGTCCTCAGAGTGTAGCCTGCCCTTGAGTGTGCTTTGCGGGGGTCATACTGGGTGTGTGGTGGGGGGTGGGCAGTCATCAAAGTGTAGCCTGCCCTTGAGTGTGCTTTGCGGGGGTTACAGTGTGTGTGTGTGGTGGGGGGTGCTGTCATCGCTCAAAATAACATTGGTAAATACGTAAGGATGACTGGG
>OOFB01024533.1:0-15886 GCA_900323305.1 Trachyrincus murrayi
AAATCAGATGATAAATTTAGCCCCGCCATATGGCGAGAGCATCTGGCTTCCCCCGTAAGGTGCGTCTGAGCGTGTAGGCCTACGTAGCACAGTGGAGGAGGAGATGGGGAGGGGGGAGGACGGGGGGAGGAGGGGGGTGATCAGGGTGGAAACATGTACCTCTCTGACGGGACTTATTTTCTTTTACAGATGGTGTGCTGGGTGGCGAACATTAGTTTACGCATGCACGCACACACACACACACACACACATATACACGCACACACACACACACATACCTAGACACACACACACATACCTAGACACACACACACAAACACACTTAGACACACACACACACACACACACACACACACACACACACACACACACACACACATACACACACACACACACACACACACACACACACACACACACACATACACAAACACACACAGTACACGTGTTAGTCTTACTGACACACACAAAAGCAAAAAGCTGTTTTTTTTTTTGTTTTTTTTACCTAGCAAGCATAGACACCATTATAACTACACAGTGAGTGACACACGCACACGCACACACACACACACACACACACACAGTCAAACATTGAGTACTTCCCCACCTTTCTTGTTTCTCATCTCGCACAGACACAGACACACACCTACACACACACACACACACACACACACACACAAATAAATACACACTCACCCACACACATGCATGATTCCACCGCTCTCAGTGCGCCACATCACAAGAGAGTGCCCCCCCACCCCATCAAAGACCTCCTTAAATCAAATCATGTCCTCTGATGATTCAAAGCAAATATTACGCTGGTATTCTTCTAGTGGATGCTCTCAGAGAGAGAGAGAATGAGAGAGAGAGAGAGAGAGAGCAAGAGAGAGAGAGCAGGGAGATCTGGGCCCCACACCTTTTCTCACCATGCGCTTCGAGTCGGGCCCGGAGTTTAAACGGTGTCAAAATGAATATGGATATGTGCTTTCTCTCTGAGAGAGAGCATTTTTTTACTTGAAATGTTTCACTCATAGAGAGAGAGAGAGAGAGAGAGAGAGAGAGAGAGAGACAGCCTGGCTCGCCCACTGGTGGTGTGCTAATCCCTGTAGTGTCTCCGTGGGGGAAGTCGGGCCCCTATACACTCTCTGTGACACCTTAGTGTTATGATGAGCATAGCTAGAAGAATAGAACATAATCTGACACCGCTCAATTATTCAGAGAAGGAAGACTCGTCTGTTGACTGTACGTAATTCATCAGGTTGGAGAGTTTTTAATGTATATTTTGTTATGAATGCACAGTGGGTCTCTTTTATATCTGCCTTATGTTTTTTTATTCATTTTGTGGCCCTTAGTGACCCTATTTCTGATGATGTATTGCTCTTTCCCTGGTATGAGTAAATAAAGGTAATCTAAATCTAATAAAACCAAAACTTCAAGTAAAAGTTAAAGAAACCCTAATAATCAATTGTCAGATTAAATAATTAGACAATCAATCATAATTGCAAACATAAGAAAATAATGTAATGTAATTCACATGAATACAATAAAGTGAAAGTGTGTTTCAAATGTCTTTCTATGTGTAAAAACGATCACGTACACTCGCTACATTTTCTCTGTTTGCTGAACCAACCTAAATGTTGTGTATTATATATAGATATGTTAATTATGATGTCTAAAAAATAATGTATTTAAAATAGACATTGGCATTATTAATAATAAATAGGCCTTAATAAAGATGCACAATGTGTAATTGCATAATATTTATACTACATGTATGTTAATACTATATACTACGTGCATAATGTTTTTGCTAATGACGTTTTGCGAATAATCTCAATTATACAACAGTTAACAGTGATATACAGTCCTGGGCTAACCACACTTCAGAGGGTTATACCAGCAAGATGTACTTTCCACCTGCAAGAACAGGTTAAATAGAGAATATATTTAGATTTTATACGCACTTAGTGTAGATAATAACAACAGACAAACCCTTCAACGAAACCCAAGTGTCACATCATTAAATCAAACGAATTTTAGGAACATGTTTTGACACATTCGTCCCCGACAGGCGACAAAACGCATCAACGCTGACATTTCTGTTGACGAACCAACCTGCTAATAAATTCATTTTATGCTCCGATATCTCCAAATTAAATGAAAGCGGTAAAATGTGAGGGGAGTGGCAACTACACTCTGACACGTCCTTGAAGGACACAGTTTTCCTCTTTTTTTTTACTTTTTTTTTTTATTAACGGCTTCCTCGTCAAAGAGGCCGATTGTGAAATCCGTTGACAGATCTGACAGGCATGGTAAAAAAAATGCTTCCAATCTAAGGTGGTGGGGGGGTTGTGGTGGTGGGATGGCGGGGGTTCATTATCAGAATCTGTCGCTACTTCTTTAAGCTTTCTCACTCTCCCGCTCTCTGCGAGGTGATATGTTAATGGTTGACACGGCAACGCCGCGGAGACAGGCGGGCAGGGGTGCGGATGGGTGTGTTAGGGCGGTAGAATAGTTCAGGCGCAGTGGAAATGTGTGAAATCAATTTAAGGCATATTTTGGGTCAATCAACATTGTCAGACGGCCCCTAATTAAAACATACCTAAGCCCATTTGGTGTGTTAGTATACTGCAAGTGCACAAATGTCTTAGCATGGGTGGCCCCAGTTTCTATATATACATCCCCATTCTCTCACCTCTGTTCAGTCTCTGTCCTTCTTGCTGTCTTTCTCTCAAACTTGGTTTCAAAGCATTTTGAAACTTCCCCCTTAACTTTCACACAGGAACAGTGACAGGCGATGTTAAACACTTCCTCATCGGGAAATTAGTGAGGTCCAGATATTTCTCTTATGGACGACAAACACAAACACAACCTATTGGCTCTACACTACACATAAACTCAATATCAGTGTCCGAATTACCTGACTCAAAATCTGATAAATCACAAACCATTGTGAGTGGTGCAGGGGGGTTCTGATTTTTTTTATTGTTGTATAAAACAATTATTTCCCAAAAATGTAAAATCTGCGCTATTAAACTAATCACGAGTCGACAACTCTTCTGCCTGGCAGCAGTGTTGTGTACGACTCGCAAACATCTTAGATGGGGGTGTTTCCTTTGAAATTATAATTCTGTATGCAATATGGAGTGTATTTATTTAGTGTGTATTATTATTTATTCTATATTACATTTTATAAAAACATAGAGATATGTGTCAAGTCCACTTGACTTCTTAAAGTCCAAGAGTTCATGTCACATCACATTAGCTGAAAGTACCCCATCTTTTAGTCTTGAGTTAAAGGAGTGTTCATTTTTGGTGGCCCTTTGCTTGCTTGCTCCTGTGATGCCCAGCATGTTGTGGGCCCTACTGAGGGACTGGCCAGCGAACCCTCTGCACCCTATTTCGATGGGCTCACACCTTGCTCTCCACCCATTGGAGTGGCACTGCTCCACCACAACCTTGATGCGGTCTTCCCAAGGGACGGTGAGTTCCAAGACAATGACCTGCTTTGAGGCTTCGGAGAGCAGCACCATGTCCAGCCAGCAACATTTCTTGGGGGCTTGAGATGCTTCCCCAGGTCAACCTTCAGCTCCCACTATTGTGCTGTTGCGAACAGGCCGGAGGAGGAGGTCCTGGAAGCTGCTGTTGGCCTCTGACCAGTTGTGATGAAAGCGATGGTATTTTTCGCTGAGCGGATGCACTTGCAGTGGATCTACACTGCAGATGGTGTCGGCGATGACCTTGAGGACTTGGTCTCGAAACCCACGGTAGCGCCCCTCCCCCAGGGCTTTTGAGCAGCATCTGAGAATATGCTCCAGGGTCCTTCTCCTCTGGCACAGGGGGCATGCTGGTGACTCGACATTCCCCCAGGTGTGCAGGTTGGACAGGCTTGGTAGAATGTCATACAGCCTGGATCAAGAACTTGATGCGGTGGGGCTCCGCTTTCCAAAGCTCGGCCCATGACACCTTTTGCTCCACTGCTTGCTCCCATATGAATGTGTTGGGATGTGGGGGCATTTATGTGTGTGTGTGTGTGTGTGTCTGTGGTGTGTCAGTGGTGTGTCTGTGGTGTTCCCATCTTGTCCAGGTTTCCTGGGCAAGATGGGAAGATGATTCCAACTATCTGACAGGCTCGCTCCTCCTCAACTGACGCTTGCACCTCCTCCTGGATTATGGCCCTGTCGCCTTGTCGTAGCATGGTTTTGTGCTATTACCAAGGCCAGCCCTTCCACTCATTACCTGCGACGACCTCTGCGACCTCGACGGCCTGTGCCGCCTTCCACTTCCGACCTGCTCTGACCTGGATGCCGGCCTGGGAGACCTTTGAGTCGCTCGACTCCGGTTATTGCAGGACCTCCCTTGTACAGGTCATGGGGGGTTGTCGGACACCGGACTTGATGAGGGGTCCTCTGCACTCAACCTCAGAGGATCACTGATATTGTACATCCAGTGATGATCCCCAGTGATGTCTCCTCCGGGAGACCCTCAAGCTCGAGAGGTTTCTCTGAGGTAGCTGTCGATCTCAGCTTTGGGGGTGGTGAGCTGCCTGCTGCACTTCTGCCCCAGCAGCTGTTTAGTAAACCTGAACGGGTTAGCTAGAAAGGCAGTCCACTTCCTAGCCCTCTCCTTCGTCCGTCTAGGATGCTCGTCAAGGTAGTGAGCTTCTTGTGGAGGATGTGCCCCAGATCTGAGAGAAGAGCACCCCTCTAATCCTCACTTGCTACCTTGTACTATCGCCTCAGGCTCTTCAGCTCCTTCCTGAGCTGGAGGACCCTGGTGCTCATGGTGTGGGGCCTTTGCTGCTTTCTTTTCCTCCAACCCAAGTCTCTCTGCTGTTCGAGAGACAATGATGGTGGTCATTTGATTGGAAGTGTCTGTCAGCTTCCCCCTTAACCCCTTGCTTCCATGATGGAATCAGCGTCTTCGTCAAACCGGAGCCCCTCCTCCTTGCCAGCTTGGAGCCACTTGACCTGACGATGTTCTGATATTCTATGTTTGGCTGAGGCTTGTGTCACCTGGAGGTTCCCAGCACTGTGGGTTGACTTCGGGCCTGGCTCCTCCTGCCATTGTTGTGATGCAAATGTGAAGGTTTGGAGAAGTGAAACATTCAGTCACGTCGTATGAGTCATAAGAGAGAACAAGAGAAAAAGCTGAAAAACAAGAATTTGATAAGAAGATCCCCCAAAATATGTTGAAAATTTTCAATGCCAACCAAAGCAGTATAAAAAAGGGAAATGAAGGTACTAGGTAGTGTAACGCATTTTGCTTTGAGACTTGTCTGAAGTCTGTATTCAGACTATTCCTAACAGGGGGCCCCACAGATGATCAATCCAAATCTGTTCAATCAAGAACATCCTTAATCAAAATAACTCTATTCATCAAATACTGGTTGAACATCAGACCAGATCAGATAAGGGACCCATAGATAGACAGTATAGTCACTCGATCAGAAGATAGACTCAAACTTTCTTCAGGAGCAAGAGAGGCCAGTAATGTGATAAGATACTGTAGTACTTCACAAGTACTACAGTGAAAGATCTACACACTGTATTCTCAGTGTGTGTGTGTGTGTGTGTGTGTGTGTGTGTTACCAGCTGTGGACTGACCAGTGTTGTCGAGTGTGTGGTATCTCACCCAGGGTCATATGTGGCCTAGCTGGAGTGTTTGTTCTGCTTTTTTAGTCTTTCCCGGACAAACGGTGATCCAGCTGAATCGGCGGTGAGTCTCCTGAGTTTGTTGTCCCTCTGGTTCTCTTGTGTGATCTCGGCATGGGGCTCTTGGGGGCCCCTGTAGCCTGTGTGTGTGTGTGGGGGGGGGGGGGGGGGGGGGGTCTTCAGGTGGTCTTCAATCTCTCTCTCTCACACACACACACACACACACACACACACATCTGAACAAGCTATGATAACAACCCTTTCAACCACAGCAGGACACTGTATTTTACTAGCACTTTTTAACTGCTATTTTGGGTCAGGGTTAGTGCTATACAAAGTGCTATACAAATAAAGTAATCCTTATGTTTTTATTTGTATTGTTAGAATTATGACTATTATTATGACCATCTTCTTTTGAGTTTTTCACATTCACATTGAATTACAGTACAATGTGAAGATCCCACAAGTCTGGTATTTATGTATAAGTATCGTATTTCACATTGGATTTCCCCTTCACTCTTTCTTTACACACAGGCAGACACACACACACACACACACACACACACACACCACAGACACACACACACACACACACACACACACACATAAATGCCCCCACATCCCAACACATCACACACTTTCATGTATACACCCCCCCAAGCCCAAATCCAAAACACACACACACACACACACTTATATAAATAATACATTCATGCACACACATTACAATACACATTTCACTTCACAATGAAAAACCAAAAGTCCCCCCCCCCCCCCACACACACACACACACATGAATGTAATTTTCCTTCTGTTATGCCGGGGCCTGTTGTCATCACGGTTCCAGAGATATAAATCAATAAGGGGAGAGAGAGAGAGGGGGGGGGGGGGGTGATTCACTGATCAACGGCGCCACCTCAGATTTGCCACAGTGGTAGAGAAGTGTTCCTCTATTAGCTTGACACAAGTACAATTGTGATACATACGCAGGCCTATTGGAGACATTCTATATTGTGGGACATTCAATGTTTCCTCCACATGAATACAAAGGCAATATTGCTGCAGTACTAGAGATTTGTACTCAGTCTGGCATTGTGGGAAAACAATGGAATATGGGTGATCAAAACATACCAACAGTTGTATGTGATGTATAATAATAATAATACATAATTATGATAATTTCACTTCAGTTGTATGTCAAGAGGGGACTTTGACTTTTTTTTATAGTTTTCAGAGTGGCGCTATACTGTTATCTAAGTATCGGATCTGTTCTATGTTATCCAGTATTGTTCAGTTCTTAGTACCTTTGGCAAGCGAGCAAAGATCGAATGGATTTGAAGTACATTTTAGCTGAGGTCACACTTTTTAGTGAGGAACTGGCAGTATCAGTGTCAGTTGAAGAAGTAGACAAAACAACTCAAACATTATAGGACATTATAATGGCAATAAAGGCTCCCTGTGGTTTTACGGCCCACAGCTCGATGCACACTCTTGTCGTTACTTTTGAAAGGTGGGATTTTCAAGTTGAAACCTACTGATCACAAACATGAATTAATTACTGCATTCAAGTAATTCAGGTTGATTCTCAAATGTGAAGAATTGGTTGTTTTCTATCTTCCCTGAATTTCTTCTAAAAAAACTTGCAAACTTTCCTTGTCTATTTGTGTTACACAGTATAGTATGCAATACGATTTATATCCAGTTCATATCTTCTCATTGTACTGCTGTACCCACAGCAAACCTCTCTGGAAAAGAGTATAAAGTATATAATGGCCGAAAAGCAAAAAACAAAAGTACAAAAACACTAGTTCAAAACTAGTTCAACTTTGTCTTTTCCTTCCATCAACCTATCTCGTCTTTTTCATCACTATTTACACCCGTGAAATGCGAGGGACTTTGATCCTGACCCAATTTTTTTTTTACTCTCCTAAGAGCCTCTCTGCTAAGCGTTCCTGCTTCATTTCTTTTCCGTTTTTTCTTCAACTGCTGTAGCACGCTAACTGCAAGACATGTCACCTCGCAGACAGTTACAGGCATTTCAGAAATCCACTGGACAATGCAATGTGCATCGCATGACCAGGGGAGGGTTGGGTGTGGTGAGCTAAACCGCGCCAAACGGCCAATTATTTTGACCTCGCTTGTGTAATATTTATTTATTTATTTATTTATTTTCACCTAGAAGATCACAACAAAGCACTGTTGCCCCCGGACACGTATTAAAAGAAATGCTTCCCTCATGCCCTAACCCCCTTTGTAAAAAGTAAAAAATAAAACTTTAAATGGAAGCACTCTCAGAAAGAGGTGATTTTAACAGGGTTGGCGTGGTTGTGTGAACAAGTCTGTTCTGCCGCTGCACACGTAATCGCTGACAGACTTAGAAATAGAAACCGACCGAATCGTCCTCCTTTTCTCTTTCACATATTAATTCTCAGTGGGTTTTTTTTATTATTCATGCACGACTTAACGTTTACATAACGTTTTTTCCCTGATGCGATACAAAGTGAATGGATTGTTCTGCTGTTGTAGTTTAATCGGTAGAACAAGGCACTGGCTCAAGGCTTTGTGTATTTCATTCCCTTTGATGCTTCCAGCACCCAGATCTCCCCGCTACTTCTGTCCACCGGATGACGCAGAATAGCAGTTTTGCGTCATCGTACCCCAGCTCCGTCAAATGACGGCGTTGGGTAAGATTTTGCATATGCGCTGAGAGAATCACAGAGACACAGAGAGCATCGGCAACAGCTGCAGCAGTTTTTCACACTATATCCCTAACGCAGATGGATAGAGATCAGGTTGAAAATCGGCGGGTTATACTTTAAAGCTTCAACGACCGACCAAACATAAAAAACTAAATAAATTTAAAAAAGGAAAATTGTATTCAATTTCAGATTTCAATTCACATTCTTTTTGTGTGTGTCTGAATTTGAAATCTGAAATTCAGCGCATCGACATACAGTATCTCGATGTGTTTGCTCTTATCTAGGCTACCTCTCTGTAGAGGGGCATTAGACAGAGAGGTAACTTTACCCTATAGAATAACCTCTTTATTTGCAATTAATCCACACTCCTCCGAGCTCTGTGTTCAATGTGATGGAGTGTTAGCGGTTAGCTTAACCTCTGGGCTTGTAAAAAAAAAAAGAAATCCAAAGCCACAGATGACTGGAATCAATATGCAACCTAGATTTGTTATTATTAACGTGACAAATGTTTGTTTTTCGTTGCTGCATTAAACGCTTACGTTTTCTTATCTGTCTATTCGAAACATGTGACTAGAGATCACACATTGGGGACATGTGAGGCTGCGTTCAACACCATCTTCTAGACATTATAGAATACACAACGAGCAGTGCTTTGTAAAGGAACAGTGTTTCTCCAACAACCTCATTTATTACCGAATAATGATGAATGTTTTTATATTACAGAAAATTGTTTTGCATGAACTTAAGGGTCAAGGGTCAGATTCACACAAGCACCTCATTCAGTTCAAAAGGGAATCCTTTATTTAATGTGGTGAAATAACAATAAGATCACAGAGGGATGTATCAACTACACACCTACCGAATATCTTGAGAACATGTCAAAGTACATTAATATAAATCTCAAAGTCAGCTAATAAATTCAGTCTAGGAAATTGGATAGTAGGGGTGTGGTATGAATCCCCCCACCGTCACCGTGATGTGTGGCCTGGCTTGGCCACGTGAGTGTATGGTAATTGTTTACCCGCTTGGCTACGTAGCCAAGAGCAAAAGTAGACTCCACCCATTAAATCGGCTTGAAGGAATAGCAGGAAATCGATATGATTGAAATCACGTGATTGCAATAGATTTCATGGAACACCAATTTATGATGCTTAATGCACACCTTGATAACCCTTAATAACATAAACATAGAAGTAAATGACGGATTTCTGTTGTCCATTACCGTAAGAGTTCTAGATCTGTGTGTTTAATTTATGTTGTACCTAAAGGAAGTGTGTAAGGGTATGCTGTCATTTTCATTTTGCTCCTTTTCTCTGTTTGTTAGGAAGCTTGTTTAAGCTTAGACAGTGAGAGTCTGTAAGAGATTAAGGCTATTTTGTTAATTATTTTGGCCTTGACTACACAAAAGCTACCCTTCCTTTACATTGTTCCTGTGTTGTTTTCGGTTTAAGGGCAACCTGCATTTTATACATTTTACTTGTAAAAGAAATGCCTTATTTGATCAGCTTCTCTTTCAAGAGTCATTATAATCCCTTTATGCTGTGTTACCTCCCTACTACGTCTGATGCCCGCTAAGGGTCATAACGATATCACACGACGTTTCCACTCCCACTCACTTAAAGCCACACTCATTGGCTAAAGTGACAAAGAAATAAAATGTTTAAATCACAATTGTAGAATAATATTATTGTAGTTTTTATGCTGATGCTGTTGTTTATATACATATCATGCCCTCTTTCTTTGCTTAAGACACTTCACAATGGCTTTACACACCCAGTGTAAAGCCTTTCTGTCACTTAACACCATGCTGTCAACTCTTCAGCTCCGTCCTGTGGTGGTCACCTTTGCTCTGAACTTCATTTAATGTTATACAATGGCAAAACTATATATATATATACATATATATATATATATGTATATATATATATACAAGATTTGAATCAGCCTTTAAAACGTGTGTGTGTGTGATATGAAAAGTATAGTGTGTGTATATTCAGTAATAGCAGAGGTTGAAAATATTGATTGTGGACCATTGATATAGCTGGCGAGGACAGATCCAAATGGTCCTGGCAGCTCTCCAAATAAATCCGTCGTGGCGTGTGTGTGTTTTTGTTTCTGTGTGTGTTTGTGTGTATGTGTCGAAGTCAAAAAGTCAAAACAACATGTCAAGGAAATTACAAACAAATAAAAAAAACAAGACATTGTACTTAACTACAATTAGAAAAAGTATCTCCACATTCAATTAATTACGCCTTAATTGTCAGAATGTTGAGTTAATCAAAAAATATAACAAATAAATACAGAAATGAGGAGGGATTACACACAGTCAGTCCATCTTAAACCTTAAATAAAACTGGGAAGGGAAGACACTTTGGTGGTGTGGAGTTACAAACAACAGCGTTGACAATTACCTTCAGGCGGCAAAATAACTGAAACAAAACACATTTTCTTTATTTAAATGTCCTCTAAATGAAGACACTCTGTTTATATAATCTGTGAGAGGCCAGTGTGTGGCAGTTGGCACATCGTCAAATAAAAAATTATGAAATCCCCGGCACATTCCTTCCCCTGTAAAAAGATGAACGAGTTGTTATTTTGCATGGTATTTTCCTAATGAAACCTTGCTTATGCATCTCACTTTGCCACCTTGTTTTGTCATCGCTCTTTTATTTTTTTCTCTCTTTTTTTTTAAGTGCCTTCGGAAAAAAAACATGAAATCTACTGAAATATTCAGGAGCTTCCCCTCTCTGCCGCCACATCTTCTGTTTATTGTGCTCGATATAAAGAGGAGCAATTATTTGATTTCAAAGTTATGAAAACATGTATGTTATGAGAAAACAAGCAATTTAAGGTTTAATTGGCGCCATTTTTCAGGGTGCTGGAAAGGTACTTACCTTCTTTGAAGCTCCCTCTTCTCCTGCATGCAGTAAAAAAGTGCACATTCATATTCCTGAATGAACATCTCAGAATTTCATTTTGTTCAATTCCGAGGTAATGGGGATTCATGTATGTGTACCTGCGAACGCAAACGTATTTCACACACTTTTGTTTATTCATTTCTAATGTGATTATATGGCACAAATGCGTCGTAACTTCGTAAAAAATGAAATTCCCTCGATTCATTTCCCGCCCTTTTCATACTTCTGTAACATATAATAATGATTTGTGAACCCGATATACACACACGCGCACGCGCACAAGTCCCAAAAGATGCTAGATCAGTATGCTGTTAGCCAGGACAGCCCCTGGTATGAAACAACGCTCCAGAGTCTTTGTTTATTTGTTTGTTTATCTTGGAAGATATTTGGGATGGGATGGTCTCTGTCAAAATTCTTAAGAGTCTTTGTTAGAAGTCGTTCACCGAAAACAAACTTCAAACTAAACTTTTTCTTCAAGGAATCAGTTAATCTCATGTGATCGAATATAATTGTACAAATCTTATACAATTGATACTTTAAGGATAATTTCATTTAAATGTAACAAAACTAAAACATTTAAATTGATATACGATCAATGATTGTGTAACATTCCATTTGATTCACTTCCTTCACTTTTTTAAAAACAAACTTACTTGCTGCTCTTCACTGAATGAAGATGTACAGGGCTAACTACAGGGCAAGTAAATGCACTGAATGCATGAGATTCCAGACATACATAGGGAGGGAAGCAGCAGCCTCAATGAATTAAATACTGCCACAGAGGAAATACTTCCAGTATCCATGGAGCATTCACTAAGTGGGCTCTCTCTCTCCCCTGGGAACGCTGCAGCATTCCAGGGGGATTTGGGACGGGATGACACGCAGCTGGTTCCCACTGGCATTCCCACAGTATTCCCAGTAGTTCATTTAGGTTTATTTGCGCGTATTTGTGCAGCTCAATGGCTGACATGCACAGGCAAACACACTTGTGCACACACACGCGCGCGCACACACACACACACACACACACACACACACACACACACAAAGACACACACACACACACTTAGCAAACAATTAGCACACACATACTCTCTTAGGACATACATATGCCTACATGCACACACACACACACACAAACTCACACAAACTCTTAAGTGCAAAATACACACACATGTAACATATCAATTTGATAAATCCATATATGCACTTGCACATGCAGACATATGCATGCACAAAACACACACACACACACACACACACACACACACACACATACACACACACAAACTTGTCAACACCTCATAAGCGTGTATGTTATGTGTCAACTGCATGTCAAGAGAGAAGGGGATTCTGGCCCAGAACAACTAAACAAGCCGTTTAGGATGGAAAATAAACCTTTTCCTTTCTTCCCTGTATACTCTTTGATTAACAAGCCTTTGAAACTGTATCGTGGTACGATGATGATGAAGGGCCCCGTGAGCATGTGCCGCGCTGCCAAATATTTGCACTGGGAGGAGGAGAAGAAAAGAATGAGCGAGAGAGGTGCAGAGAGAGAGGTAGCGGGAGAGAGAGAAAGAGAGAGAGAGACGGGGTGCGGTGAGAGAACGAGAAACAGGCTGAAGAGAGGGTGAGAGGAAAACAAAGATAGAGATGGGGAGCAGAGGGTAAGAGATTGAGGGGGGGAGTGATGTAAGTCAGGAAAGGCGACGGGAAGGAGGAGGGGCTTACAAGAATTCGGCGAGTCGCCCCTTTTCTCTCTGGTTTGCAGACAGCACGACGCCAGATGGCTCCTTCTAATAAATATTCCAACGCACCTCGTTTTCCCATGTAACTCTCTCTCTTGCTCTCTCTCTCTCTCTCTCTCTCTCTTCCTCCCTCCCTCTCTCTCTCTCTCTCTGTCTTGATGTCTCTCCATCTCTCCTCAGAATGTTTTTGTACCGCTGCCAGCACACCCACACATTTCTGGGCCAGTGAAAATGACTACAGTAGAGAAAACTTTTTGTTCTAAGTGCAGGGTGGTGGTGGTAGTGGTGATGGTGGTTTGGGTGAGTGGAGGGTGGAGGAGGTGAGGGTGGGGTATGTGAGGGTGGAGGGTCTGCAAGTGTGTGCCTTTGTGTGTGTGTGTATGAGCTCATGTGTGTGTGTGTGTGTGTGTGTGTGTGTGTGTGTGTGTTTGAGCTCATATGTGTGTGCATGCATGTATGTGTGTGAGTGCATGCATACATGCGTGTGTGTGTGTGGGTGCATTCATATATGTGTGACTGTGTGCATGCATGGTGTGTGTGTGTGTGTGTGTGTGTGTGTGTGTGTGTATGCATGCATATATGTGTGTTGGTGTAGGTGTGTGTGTGTGTGTGGGTGTGTGGTGAGGCTAAACTGGTAGGAGGAGCAGAGAACAAAGCGAGGGGGGAGGACCTTGGTTGGAGCCAGTGTGATTGTTGGACAGGGAACAGCGATGAGGGACTGGACTGATTTATTTGTGTATGTATTTGTTGAAGCAAGCAGGGAGGAATGTCCAGCCCAAGTACTCACAGTGGATGTAAAAAAAAAAGTAAAAATGAAAAGCGTTCCCAGTGTTTTAAGAGAGCGTACCAAGATTCTTGGAGCAGAAATGGACAAAACCATTGCATCATACTTTTTATGAATTTCATCACCAAAGAAAGAAGAATGCAGATGGTTGCACTAGAACAAACCAGAACATTCTAAAAACTCCCAAAATGAAAAAAACTGAAACGTCACAGCATCCACAACTAAATATGTCATAAAAATGTCCCATGTTTCATAAATGTTTGGAGGACACACAACTTGAGTTAACTCCATCTAAAAACCATATTTTATTCGACTGAATACATCCATTACATCCAGTCCATGTTTACACACATCACATGAATGCCACTGCATGCTTGGCGTGTTTAGTTTTTGTATTTGCATGTTCACCTTAATGCATGTGTGCATTCCAATCACAATCATTCTGTCTTTATCATTCAGAGGGATGACTGGCCGTGCACCTCCCCCAAAGATCCAGCTGTTGCTGCCAAACTACATTTCCCAATTTCCCATCATGCTCTGCTTCCCAAGCCCAGGTGATCTCCCCAGCTCCAGCTGAGGTGGGGTTGCTCCCAGTTTTTCCAAAATCTTTCTCTTTCTCTCTCTCTCTCTCTCTCTCTCTCTGTCTCTCGTGCGCTTACTCCTTCTCTCTCTCGCGCTCTCTTTCTCCTTCTCTTTCTCTCACTCTCTCTCTTTCTCTCTCTCGCTCTCTTTCTCTCTCTTTCTCACTCTCTCTTTCTCTCTCTCTCTCCTTCTCTATCTCCCTCTCTCTGTGTACCCACCAGGCTTAAGACTGCTTCTCTTCCTCCTCCTCCTCCTCTTCCTCTTCTCGTTGTTGTTGTTACTTAGCCCTAGGGGAAAGAACAAACAAACACACAAAAAAAACAACTCATGGCAGTGAGGCACATAATCTGGAATTAGAAACGAACTGAAATTCCTCAGGCCCTTCCTCGACGCGGCAACAGGCCTCTCCGCCATCTGTTCGACAACGCGGGCGCGGTCATTATCTGACCCCCCCCCCCCCCTACCCCCACCCATCTTCTCCCTCCCATCTCCCAGAATATTCTATCACCTGCGAGGGAGAAGAGATCCCTGTCTTCGTTTTTTTTTTTTTTTGTTGTATTATTTAGTTATTTAGTTTGATGTCGACACAAGATGAACTGTCCTTATTATACAAAAACCCCTCACTCCCCCCCGCAAAACCTCCCATCCGCCTCCATTCCGCCTGCGACCCTTTTTTTTATTATGACAATATTCATCACGCAATATTGAGAAATCCGTCTGTGGGGAATTTGACAAATACAACTGCCGTTCTAGAGAAAAGGGGAATTTCGGCACATTTTATTTTCCCCTGATGTGAAAATGATTGCATTATCAACAAAATGTGTCCATATTTTTATTCAACTTTTTTTTTGGTTCACGCCATCACCATTACTCTCATCATACACACTTTCCTTTCCCACATTGTTCTCCACCTCACCTCAGACTGCCTGGACAGTGACACGCAGGTGTGTGGGGCGCTTCTCACTAGCATTATGTGTCATAATGGCTCCGGAGACGCAGACAGCCAAGGGTCCATTCGAAACGGGCAAGGAACTCTTTTACAAACAAATAAATGACCATGATTTTATCCTCTCACATTGCACAACGCAGTTTTTTGTAATTGTAATTAAAAAAAATTATACACATTGGTATGTCATACTGATTTACTTGTACTGTGGCATTTTTATTGTTTTCGACTACTAGTGTGTGTCATGTTTTTGTCCTGTTATGTGTGCTACAATTACCTGTAAGCAATAATATAGGTCTTCAGAATCTCAAACAAATTCCCCCCCACACACACACACACACACACACACACACACACACACACACAACTTACTTCTTGCACACACTCTTGCTTGTCTAGATGTCCCTACTGACAGTATGTTTCATAATGCGAGGGGAAAACCCTAATAACACAAAAAAAGATAAACTGGCAGACTCTGAATAAACCTGGACTGAATAAAAAAATGGATGTAAGTAAAGCTGAAAAAGTGTATGTGTGTGTGTGGGGGGGGGGGGG
>OOFB01024538.1:0-11222 GCA_900323305.1 Trachyrincus murrayi
ACCGAGGTGAGGGAGGTGAGGAGAGAGGACAGAGGTGAGGGAGGTGAGGTGAGAGGACAGAGGTGAGGGAGGTGAGGTTGGGAGGACCGAGGTGAGGGAGGTGAGGTTGGGAGGACGGCATCAGAGGCACACAGGAGAGAAGCGATGGGCAGAAGGCCTGGTAGGATGTCTCCTACCACCTCCACGAAACACAAAGAGAGGAACCACTGATTCAGTGCCAAACGACAGACGGCTGTTAATAGCTCTGATGTGAATGGAGAGCAGGGCGGAGGAGGAGGCGGTGGAGCTGGAGGTGGTGGTAGGGGAGCTGGAGGTGAAGGGGGAGGAGGACGAGGAGGACGAGGTGGTGGTGGTGGAGGGGGAGGAGGAGGAGGCAATCGATGGAGGAGGTGGTGAAAGGAATGTGGAGAGGATGGGGTGGTGGAGGGGGAGGTGGTGGAAGGAGGAGGAGGAGGTGGTGGAAGGAGGAGGTGTTGGAGCAAGACGTGGTGGAGGGAGATACAATGATGAGATTGGAGGAAACAGGGGGAGGAGGTGGAGGCAGGGAAGGAGGGGGTGAGGTTGGAAGGCTGGAGAGGAACCAAGTTCCTACACCCAGTAGGAAAACACCGGCTATGGATGTCACTGGAACCAGATTGTATTTGTTTTTGTAGACAGAATTAAATGGGATGAAAAATGTTTGTACAAAAGCAGAGGGCTTTAGGAAAGAAAAATAAAGGCATAGCTAAACCAAAGGAATTAACTAAATTAAGCAAACGAGAAAAATGACAAAGGAGGGATGAGTAAGTGAAAGAATGAATGGAGTGGTAGGATGGAGGGATGTGTGTGTGTGTGTGTGTGTGTGTGTGTGTGTGTGTGTGTCATTCTATTTCAAAGAGGAGAAAAAGAAGACTCAATATCCTCTAGAAGAAAAGATGAGAGAAATGTAGAAAGAGAGAGAGAGAGAGAGAGAGAGAGAGAAAGAGAGAGAGATAAAGCTACTAAATTGAACAGAGAGAACTACGGGTGGATATGATAAGGGATAGTTATGAGGCAGGGCTGATGGAAGAGGAGAAGGTTATGGTGGAGCATGTCTCTATCATATTCCCAACTACAAAAGAAGAAGAGACAAATGATGATGGAAAATGTGAATCATGAATCAGGAAGTGGAGACTTAAATAGGATAGAGAGGGAGTTAAGGTAACAATTAATAAATTGATAGATGGACAGATGACCAGATGGAGGCATGGATGGATGGGTGAATGGTCGTATGGAGAAACTGATGCATGGCTGGATGGATAGACAGATGGATGGATAGATAACAAAGGTACCTTTTATCCCTGTGACCAACCGCTCAACAGTACAGTACGCTGAAAATGATTTCACATTGAATTAATGAGTTGTGAGTTGTGAGTTGTAGTTTTTTTTTTCATGTGCAGCAGGATCAGAGAGTTGCCACAACAGAGTCTAACAATGACCTACATTACTGAAAATAAAAATCCAACGTACGCACTATTCGTGCACACGCTCTTCACACAGCCAGCCAGCTGAGCACACTAATAACAATGGCAGTAATTAGCTCGGTACATAGCCCTGCGCTCCTGGCAGGGAGTGGTCCCTGTGTGTTATCCCCATGATATCAACCGGCATTACACGGTACACACACCGTTGCCATACAATGAAGACACCATTGAACTGCTTGTCATGCAATGTGGGGATTTCAATTTCAACATTGACGGTAAGATTCGAGTGGCAAACGAGCAAGAGAGCGGAAAAGAGCGGAAGAGAGCTTTTGAAAAGATTTTGAAACTAAGTAACCAAAAAAACATCCCCTCCCTCTCTCTCTGCTCCCTCCCTCCCCCTCTCCCTCCCTCCCTCCCTCCCAATGTTTCTGGAATGTATGTGAATGTATGCAATGTGTGTCTTTCTTTTGTCTCCCCGTTTTGACTCGTTATCCTAATCAGTCGATGGTTATTTTATTAGTTGATTGTAGCTGTGCTTCTCAGTTGTCTGGTGTCTCCATCCAGTCTCTATGATGGACTAAACAGCTGTTCTCCTGAAGGGTTCTGGTGGTAACGAGGCTTATTTTGTGCCACAGCTAGAAAACACATATTCTTAAGACATTTCACTTCTGACTGTTCAATCTGAACAGCCACCATTATAGATGTCCAGCTGCTTATAGAATGATCTTCAGTGGAGTGTAAATGTACATGATTGTTAATATTATCATAGATGCACACCGGGGACAGGAGGAGTCTTCAGTGGAGCGAGTATGTAATGAGGCTCCTTGAGGCTACATGGGAGCAGGAGGAGAAGGAGAGCTTGTTGAAGCCAGACTGCAGCAGGTGGGAGAGGAGGAGGGGGAGGAGAACGAGGAGCTGGACTAAACACTCCTTATTATTTCTATTTTTAAAGACCCCCTGCACATAGAAAACATGTGTTTTTACGGTTAATTCGGCGTGGCTTTCACCGTACACGCTGTATCCAACTGTTGGTATGATGGAGTGCCTAGAAGGTTCTTTCCCACTAGAAAGAGTACTCTCTGTACTCTGAAGTAGGGTCATGTGTACGGAGGCACACTCTTTGTAATGTCCAAAGTAGACTGCCCGCTATCCAAATATATGCTCAATTAAAATATTTGTCAAAAGAGAAAATCAAGGTAAATACCGTACATACTTCTGTATATGCTATATGCATAATAATACATACATACACACAATTCCTGGTAAGACCAAGGTTACCGTGGGATTTCGTCTCTCTTTTTGTCCAACAAATGTAATCAGAAGCTTCCCGGTGTGAAACGGGACCTTGTGTCGTTGTCTGTGCTTAAGTGAGAAGATAGATGTACACATTGGTGAGCACAGCAGCACTGTGATAGGAGTCATGGATGACTGAGTGAATGAATCAGAAGAGGACGGGAATGAATGATGGATGATGGATGATGGCGCCATCGGAGCGCTAAGAACATTTAACAGTTTACAGTATGGCATTAAACAGCAGCATCATTCCAACCATCAAGATATGTGGTGCATAATGAATTCAAGTCAAAATATCGAAAATTATTCAGATCTACGGGATATTCTTCTAAAACAAAGCACACATGGAGGAAGGAAAAGTGCTAATAAAAAGTAAGAATACAGTAGTATACATACAAGAGTATACGGTAGTCATTGGTCTAGACGTATACAGTAGTGATCAGTTTACTATATTTATATTATATTATATTTGCATTTGTATTAAGGATGTGGCTGCCTCCTATTACACATCAGTATGGATGAGTGCTTCCACCCAGTAGGCATCTCTCCAACACTCATGTTATAACACGACAGGCGTGTTATAACATCACAATCTACTACTAGGGTACACAGTGTTTCCCTTCATCTCATGTACCCACACAGCCCCATCAGCACGGCTCAAGTACCCCTTCATCCACACCATTACACCAGAAATGTTTTCCTTTGAACTAATAGTATACTATTATCATTTTGCATCATTATTACCATTGTAGTGGGCTAGTGGAATTTTAAATGGATGAAGCTGAGGCACTACTTCTATTTCTGGTCTTAAAGGTGCTATATCAGGGGTGCCCAATACGTCGACTTTGCGAGCGGGTAGATCGCGTGACATTCCAAAAAAAGATATTCAGTGGTGCCCAACCAGTCGATCGCGATCTACTAGTCGATCGCGGGGTGTGATCACAGGTCGATCACAAAATCCTTTTTTGTATACTTGTATACTTCTCTGCGAGACATCGCCGCGACGCAACGCGTCAAAACTCTCCGTATGTAAATGTAAATCTCCGCTTTCTCCACTACAAGCAGCTTTATTTACACAATTTATAGCTGTGAATCCGCGCTGTAAAGCTAGGTCTTCTGCAAAGACTGCAACGAAAAGTAAATCGCGAACAGACCCCCGTCTGGTTGGGAATGACTACTAGTCACCCAGTGTAATGATCCCGTTTACCCTCCTCATTCTCACCATTTAAACATGCGTATCGATACGGATGTGCTGCGCTGGCCGTGGGATTTACATAATCCATTAATCAGCCTCTGATATGCTAGGTAATTTTTTCCAAGGTTGCATGGGTGCCAGTAAAAAAAAAGTATATATATATATATATATATATATATATATATACTGTATATATATAAAACACACACGCACTATTTTGGATGACGGATTGCCAGAAAAGGAAAAAAAAAAAATTGTGACTGGAGTATATTACCTAATTACCACATATGCAATAAAAACATTTTAAAATGTATTTCAAGTGAGTTCATCTTTTCAAATGAATGTACACAGATGTGGGTGAGCCATGAGCAGAATGCTAAATCAGAGTCTGTATCACTTTAGATGATTTAGGTGATTATACAAGCTTATTGTTGAGCTCCACAGTATATTCAACTATACAGAGCTAATCGCCAATAAACGCTGGATAAACTAAAGAGAGAACACATCTAATCTACACAATTAGATACATGGTATTGCTGTAATTACTGAATCAGCCCTAGCGGTGAAAGTGTGGTAAAAACGCGGTGAACGTTGCAAAGCAAACTAGAGTGGGTTCATAATCTACTATGCTATTCCATCGATTTTGTACAAAAAGCAATATTATTTCAGTGATAACACATTCCTCTTCAGACTGGCCAGAGGAGATATTATTTGGACTTTTGGCTTTCTTTGCTTTAACTTCAGGGTTCAGCTCTTATTCCCACCGCTCTCATTACATCTTGTGCATAGGTGGTAATTAGGTAATATACTCCAGTTACGATTTTGTTTTCCTTTTCTGGCGATCCGTCACCCAGAATAGTCGTGTGTTTTTTCTTCGAACGCTCTTGAATTGCACTGGTGTTAAGGTGCAATGTCATTGAAACTTTGCACAAGGTACAAACCCCCTTCTTAGTTTTATGATCATTTGAAGCACCCCCATACGTTCAAAGCCAAGTGTCTTAATTGGAAATTAAGTGGGTCGTGTTTCCAATAAGAGCAGTCTCATCGGCGTCGCCATACAGCCTCGCAATAACTTCCAGCACTGCTCAAAACCTTGGCATGCATCGCTGCGGCATCCATCACATTAAACACAGAACGAGACCTAGAATGTAATCTTCCGACGTGTGTTGTCCTCATATCCTTGATGGAATCTTCATTTGACTCATCATTTC
This sequence comes from Trachyrincus murrayi, assembly GCA_900323305.1. Taxonomy (NCBI): domain Eukaryota; kingdom Metazoa; phylum Chordata; class Actinopteri; order Gadiformes; family Macrouridae; genus Trachyrincus; species Trachyrincus murrayi. Next base: position 5,142 of record OOFB01024538.1, read on the forward strand.
AACAGTATGCAGTAATAATCCTGTGGATAACTAGCTCTAACGGTCTTGGACAGGATTGCCTCTGGGAAGTGTAGTCTTACAAGGTGACCGGCTGCGCTGAGCTGTTGCCCTTTGGGTGATTTAACTAACCAGTTCTGCTGACTGGGCTAGAAGAGGACCTTTGTGATTCCTTCCCGTCCAACAGATGTTAAATCGTCCCCAGATCTGATGACTGGGCATCGAGGGGCTGCATTAACCTCTATTTATTACCAAGTTCGTAGAAGCATTCGATTCTGAGCAATGTTAACCTTCTGCCATGGAATATTAACCCATGGGATGATATCAATTTGCAGATAGATACGCGCACAACTATCCGGAACCAACCGAATGACATTCAAATGTTCGAGTTACGTTTTATGTGTTGAAGGAGAAACTAGTGTCCCTCCCGAAAAACACAAGCTTTTTGTATCGCCATTGCCGGTGTTATGAGCTAACTGGTTTCCAAGCTATCTGCTTCCCGAGCGAGTTAATGTGGCTGTTGTGATCGTCTTTACTTAGTGAGCCAGATGTAGTGTACTCATTGCACATATCATAGACGCAATATTTATCTCCCCCCCCCCCCTCTCCTTAGTTTAAGGAGCCTTCTAGGCAAGGTCTAGCTTGTCATGTAAAATACAAGTAGGTTGATTTAGAACAGGCTACTATGTAAAACTGTTTAGCCTACGATAACATAGTTGATAAATTAAATACATAAGCTTCTGATGTAGGTTTTTTGTCTTGGACACATGAGATCCTGTCAAGCTAAATCCACTCTTTTGACTTCCACACGTTTGATTCAGCTGGGCTGCCATCTGCCATCATGCATTGATTGGAAAGCACCACATTTTGTATTGTTCTTTCACACATTCATGCCTTGTGAACTACCCATCTGTACACCGTCGTCTGACAGCACATTTAACGGTTTAAAGGATCTATTAACCGAAATGTGCATTTATCCCAAATGCTATTTTCTAACTTTTAGTTTCTGGACAATCTGGGTATAAGTGTTTCTCTTATTTAATTGTCTTAAATGCACTTACGTTTATTTAAATAATTTCCAGATCCCCATCTGGTAGACACAGAGCCCATCTTGGCTAACGTTAGATGTAGCTTATTGTTTAATTTGTTTCTACAATGAATGTAATCAGCAGAGAGTACAGTACATCCATTACATTGCTTACTTACCAGAGGATCTCATTAGCGGAGAGTAGTCTCAACATTCCACCTACGAGCACCCATAAGGCAGCTGGTAACGACACTCAGGGAATGATGTGTCATCGAGACCTTTATAAACTCTAAGCAAAATGCCACTGCTTTTTCCTAATTTCCAATGGTGGTAAAACAGTGTAGCAGTGTTATATTCAGCGATTCAAGCTAATCTTTATACTACGGCTGTGCAAATTATCAGTCTCTTTGCACAGGGTTAACCGAAGCTTTAGCTCAATTTCAAAGTAGTCAAACCAAACAATAGCGGGTGGTTGATTTGAAAAGGTACAGAGAATGTACTTTTGTCCCCTATAGAATATAAGCGCTTGCATAATTACACCTAGAAACCTTGAAAACCTCTCCATCTGTCTGGAATACAAATGTGAAAGTTCTGGATAATAATCATGACAAAAAGCCTAACCGATGGACAACCAGCAATAATGTTATTAACAACGCTTATCGCATGACTCCCATAAGACAAAATGAGCGGAAAGCAACATTATCCAACGGAATACGACTAATGGTCTAATTACGGAGGGGAAAAACACGGGACAAATATTGTTATGTCAGTCCACAAAGAGACAGATGATTGACCTTTATCTTTATCAGCTTTATCAGACACCAGAATGTGGAATTAGATATCCCTGTTATGTATTTGGTTCAAAACAAACAGAGAGTAAATCTCACAGCTCTAGCAGATGTACAAGCTGGGTTTAAACTCACAAGAGAGAGAGACAGAGAGACCCACTGATCCCAGAGGAAGCCATAACTGACAACTGTCATACAAACGACATATTAATCAGCAGCCAAGTGAGAGGGCCGTTTTGTCCAGAGAGTGATTAAGGCATAAACAATCATTTGAAATGAAGTGAGAAAACAGGGTGAGAGATTAATAAAATAGTGAGGGGGGGGGGAAACAAGAAGAGAGAAGGCGGGAACGTCTGTTAGGTATCTGTTAGGAAGGAAGTGGAGGGTGACAGCGTCACACCTTAAACGTGTCGCATCCCCAACTGTTGGTGTCATTGGAACCTGGGGATTCTGGGAAAAGGAGTCGGGGAGGTTTGGACCCGTTGCTGACAAAATGCTGAAAATAGCAGTCAACAGCCAGCCTGCAACACTCCGCTAGTACATACAAACACATTTAGCCCACAAGCGCTAATGTATGCACGAACATGTACACACACACACACACCTACACACACACACAAACACACCAATCAATTTAAACATGCATATATGCAGATTTTACTTACACAGTGTAGCACAAGGACACACCCTTGTGTGTCTTTAGTTACCGGCAAATTTGAGAATTCAAGACACATTTCTTCATCTTCTTGCAGATAATGGCTCATTCTTGAATCTTGAAGTAGGGAGAATATCTCTCCATTCATCTCCATCATCAGCTCTCATGATCTTTTATGCATTTTTTATCTTTGGTGCCTCTGATTCTCCACACATCCAGCTCAACTTTGGCTGTAATAACTTTTAATTGGACTAGTCTAATACAATGGAAATACAATGGCCGTTTCCCAGCAAATATAATAAATCCATTCATCCATATTAGTTATCTTCGATAGTACATAGTACTTTTCAGTACAAAAACGTTCTGTTGTCTATCGGTCAATCCTCTACTGGATTCAGTATGTGTCACTATGTCAAATAATGCTTCTCTCCCCAGCAACCCAAGATGGAGAAAGATCTGCAGCCATATTCAGCAGCATGTGTGGAAAACACTAAAAGTAAAAGAAAGTAAATATAGTGAAAACTAACAATGCACAGGTCCCATCATTAGGGAGGGACCTGTGGGCCCGTTTACACACAGGTGCTGTATTGGACAGCGTGGACAGGTTCTGTTTGGCTTTTTACGTTTCTTGACTGTAAAATTAATTCAGAGAGAGATCGATACAATTATTTCACAAAACGTGTTGCAGCTTCACCAAAAGAAGAGCAGACGAAGACAACCCCATGATTGCCTAACAGACTGTGGTCTTATGGAAATACAAAAACACGAAGGAAATGGTGGTAATGAGGGAAGAGGCAAGGAATTAATTAAAAAGAAAAAAAGTGAAAAAAAGGAGTGAAAATGATGAGAAATGTGGAGAGGGAGGCGGTGATGGCTTGAGGGCTGGATGTAGGAAGATAATGAAGATGTGATGAAGAGCACAGTGGTGTGAAGAAGGCTCCAACTGACTTCCTGTCTGCATGGGGTTCCAGAGCCAACCTTCGTCTTGTCCTAATTAAGCTGTATGTGAATCTCAACCACAGTGTGTTACAACTGTGTTGCCATGTGTGTCTGAATGTCTGGCGGGGGCTTACGTACTTCATCTTTTACATATACAGGGTTCCTACAGCTTAAGGCAAGTTCGATTTAAGACTCTTTAAGACTTTTTTAATGCCACTCGGAATTAAATTTAAGACCAACTTTACAATAACCAAAATTGAAGATTACTTAGGGTTAGGGACAATTTTACCTAAATGTTTATTGTAACATAAAATATGACTTTTTTAGTCCAGTGCAAAGGTGAGATGATCTACTTCAAATGTTGAAAAAAATGTGTTGTTGGTTGTACTATCCTGATCTGCCTGATGTTAATGCGAGAGGCATTCAGTAAATAAAAAAATAACTTATTTTGCAATTTTAAATTGCAAATGTCAGAAACGATTCCTAAAATCCTACTTCCCATGTTTTAGCATTTTTAAGACTTTTAAAAGATTGATTTAAGACATTTTAATACAAATTAAGACCTTATTTTTCGATTAATTAATCCTTTTAAGACTTTTTAAGGATCTGCGAGAACCCTGTTATAGATAAGTAAAGGTAAGGGCGGAAGAACAGTAGTCTGGTTTACTAACAGTAAACCAGACTATCTTTACCTCATATATATTTCATATTCTAATATATATACGGTATATATTCTAAATACACCATTCTATTCATGTGGGCGTTCATGGAGTTTATGGGCATGTGGAGGCGTTCAGCAGCTGTAATACAGGCGTCCGGAGCGGTGGGGACCAAGACTTTGATATGTACAGAGGGCAGGCGACAGCCGGCCAGAGAGAGAGAGACAGAGATGCCATGCCAATAAAGCCCTTTGAATCTTGAGAGAGAGAGAAGCATAGAGAGAGAGAGAGAGAGAGAGAGAGAGAGAGAGAGAGAGAGAGAGAGAGAGAGAGCAAGAAATAGAAAGACACAGAGAAAGTAAAAAGAGAAACAAACAGAGAGAGAAATAGAGAGATAGAGATAGAGAGAGAGAAAGAGAGAGAGAGAGAGAGAGAGAAAGATAATGATAAAGAGGGAGAGAGACAGAAGCAAAGATAGAGAGAGAAAGACAGAGAGAGAGAGAGAGAGAGAGAGAGAGAGCGAGAGAAAGAGAACAGACACCGATAGAGAAAGCCAGAGCGAGGGATCAATGCACTACTTGTGTAAGGCTACCTGTGTGAACACGTCCACGGTGGCCCAGCAGACGTCTGATAAACAGAACAACAGACCCACAACAACAGCTCTTCCAAAACAACTGCCTGCCAGGCCGTGCTGTGAATCTGTTACAGAGGTTCTCTGTTCATCCACTCAGACACACACCCTTCAGACCCACTGGGCCGTCTTGGGACAAAAGATGGGTTTCGTAAATGCCACCCCAACTATCTGGGCTGAATTAGCATAATGATATGTATATTGGTCCATCCATTAATGATTAGGAGGGTTATCTAAAGGTGACAGGCTTGGAGTTTTGTCCCTGGTGTGTTTGTTAAAAGGTTAAGAAGTTGGGTCCTTCTTGTGTTGTAAAATGTTTAGACGTTAAGTCTTTGTTGTGTTTGTTAAAAGGTTAAAAGAAGTTTGATTGGCCAGTGACGCGATCGAGGGAGAAGAGGTGAAATCAAGCCTGCCCTGAACGCAGACAGACAGACTGCCCAAACACACACACACACACACACACACACACACAAGCACACTTACCCCTGTCTCTCTCCCTCCACGAGGATTTGAACCAGAATCCCTGTGACGGCGACCAGGATGGGGTAGTGATCCACACTCTCCAGCCCTACAGAGACAAAGGCATTACCATTTCATTTTATCAAGGGGTAAGATAACAGGGTATCTGCTTGGTGTGTGGGTTTCTCTATTCATATCACCCGTGTCTTTACGAGAGCCCAGAGCGGCGAACAACAAATCAATCACGTGACCGTATCATCGTCAGCGAAGTGTGCAATATTGAATGATTTTTTCATTTTTCATTTGCCATTTAATCATTGTGACCAGTGCCACCGTGAGCCATGTAGCGGGGTAGAGCTACAAGAGTCCGATCTGATGATCCTTTTCTGATGATCCTTTCCTCTCTTCTTCCATTACCTTCCCTGCCGTTTTTTCCGCTCCTACCTCCTCCCCTATTTTCTCTCACTCCCTTCTCTCCTCCCCTCCCCCCGGTCCTCTCCTCTTCCCTTCATCTCCTCTCTGCTCCTCTCCCCTCTGTTCCGCTCTCCTTCCCTCCTCTCCTCCCTTCTCGTCCCCACTCCTCTCTCCGCCCTCCCCTCCTCTCCTCCCCTGAGAGGAGGGGAGGAGATTCCCTCGTTCATTCCCTCTTAGCTTGGTCAGAGAGGCAGAGACACGGGGGACAGAGACAAACACACGGGGAGTCTACTTAATCTATTCTGCACGGGGTAATTGCTCCACTTCATTAATTTATTTTGATGATGTCTTCCCGTTCGCTGGTGTGTGTTCTGTGCGTGTGCGTGTGTGTGTATATGTGTTTGTGTGTGTGTGTGTGTGTTTGTGTGCACACAATTGACTGTATGTATACCCATCCCTTCATGCACGTGTGTGTGTGTGTGTGTGTGTGTGTGTGTGTGTGTGTGCGTGCG
>OOFB01024543.1:7158-22158 GCA_900323305.1 Trachyrincus murrayi
GCGTGGAAAATTGCGTAGCCAATTCGCGCGCCGTTAGCACGAGCGCAGCTAATGAAGCGCGAGCCACTGACGGAGGGGGAAATGATGAGGGGAACAAACAGAGGAGGAGGGAGGGAGGGATGGAGAGAGAGAGAGAGTGAAGAGTGGGAGGGAGAGAGAGAGAGAGGTAGTAGAAGGGAGAGAGAGAGGGAAAGAGAGGTAGTAGGAGGGAGAGAGAGATAGTAGGAGGGAGGGAGAGAGAGATAGTAGGAGGGAGAGAGAGAGAGGTAGTAGGAGGGAGAGAGAGAGCGAGGGAGAGAGAGATACTAGGAGGGAGAGAGAGAGAGAGCGAGGGAGAGAGAGATAGTAGGAGGGAGAGAGAGAGGTAGTAGGAGGGAGAGAGGGAGGAGGGAGAGAGAGAGATAGTAGGAGGGAGAGAGAGAGCGGTAGTAGCAGGGAGAGAGAGAGGGAGGAGAGAGAGAGAGAGAGAGAGGGAGGAGAGAGAGAGAGAGAGAGAGAGAGAGGTAGTAGCAGGGAGAGAGAGAGAGAGAGGTCACTACCTACTGATGACCATCAGAGGCGAGGAAGACAGACAACAAAGCCAAGTTGAAAGGAGGAATAATTTTCACTTCATCGATCGCAGGACACACGAGACTGAAGGATAGAAGACTGAACTATCGAAAATAATAATCATAATAATCATAATAATAATAACAATAATAATAGGCAATCGCTGCATTCGTTAGGAGGACTTTTGGGGGATCAATTAAACTAAAAGACTTCAACAAGGATTTGTCTCTGTATTAAATCAGCATTCCTCTCAGACACGGTAGGTTCATTAAGTTTAAATGACTGTGGACCCACGCTTTGACAATACAATTGATTTATTATAAACCAGGCTGCTGAACGGTAAAACATCAAGGATAAGCCACTACAGGAGGCAGTTGATGACTTGATCACATTTATACAATCTACATTAACGTATTCCAGTTACCCGTTTGTTAACAATAATAATAATAATAATAACAATAATAACAATAGGTATCCACAGATACTCTGTAAATACATAATAATAATAATATTATTATTATTAATAATAATAATAATAATAAAACAGGCTTATTATAAAGTTATGCTACTACATTGTATTTCAGATTGAAACTGTTTCCATATTCACCATCTCCAGCCAACCACTGAGCCGTGGTCTGAAAGGCCTCCCGTAGGCTAGTGGGTAGGCCTGTTTGGACTGTTTTAATTAAGGCATCGTCTTGTCTTTTGTAATCCGTTTCTGTGCTGCAGAGACGCAGGCTCCATCCCCTGCAGCCTGTATTGGGTTACTCTCCCGCAGTTGGTACTGAATGAACGCTCATCAATTATTCACAGAACCTCTGAAGGGCATAGCAGGTCAGAGACCTTTCCCCGCGTGGCCCAGACGCTTTAAACAGCATCGACGCGTCTTAACAGCATCTTTAATAGGAGCCTGAACCTTTTATGTTCTTCAAAGGCCATCTTCTGTGGTAATGCGGGATGTGTTATAACCCGGGCCTTCGGTCCATCAGAGACCATCAAGAGGTTAACAGCTCATAGATTAATGTGATGACCACTGAGCACATTACACCTTCGTCTTGTTGGACTTTGTGCACAGCTAACATCAAACTAAACATTAATGGCGTAAGACATTGATTCCTCTGGAGTTATAATGCGCAATGCAACTTTTGTACATTTATCAGCAACTCTGATTGTATACGAGTATAAATATAAATATTAACAAACGGATTGTTTAAGGGGGCAATGTGACAATATTCAAACTGATTGTGCGTGAGCAGGTTCCCGTTCATTAATGCGCCGGTAATATGGACTTAGTTATGACCATAGTTATAATGTGCAACGTACTATGAGCAAAAAAGGGGTTTCCGGAAAAAAGGCGATGATGTTAATGATTGCACGGCTAACTGAGCGAGACTTACACCACATCAGCAAAACACCAGCACATTGTAGATGAGCGTTTCCTAACTCATGACTTATTGTCCTGTTTCTCGTCACAGAGCTCTCACTCGCACCCGACCACATATGACATGGTCAGAAATGCTATAGATATACAGTATATGTATATATATATATATACACATACAGACAGACAGATTTACATCAGGGTCATCCTAAAGTCAGTCTTGTCGTGCGTCCAGGCAGACCAGTAGAGCCCAGAGGAGGATGTGACCGTCCACGACCGTCCAGAACATGATGGGGCTGATCAGAGTCTCCAACATCACCGCAGCGACATACCCTGCGGCCTCCATCACCTCGCCGGCCACGCCCTCCTCCTCCTCCTCCACCTCCTCCTCTGCCTGCAGCATCGACGAGTCGTACAAGTACGTCTTCCTACCCGTCTGCTACTCGCTGACTTTCCTCTTCAGCCTGACCCTCAACTCGGTGGTGCTGCTGCGCTCCTGCCGGCACCACGGCGGTTGCCGTCGCCGTAGCAACGGCGGTGGGGGCAGCAGAGGCGGGCGCCGCTGGAACACCTCTCTGATCTACATGGTGAACCTGGCCACCACCGACCTGATGTACGGCCTGTCGCTGCCCTTCCTGGTGGCCAGCTACGTGCTGCACGACCGCTGGGTGTTCGGGGACTTCATGTGTCGCCTGGTGCGCTTCCTGTTCTACTTCAACCTCTACTGCTCCATCTTCTTCCTCACCTGCATCTCCGTCCACAGGTGAGAGACCCCTCCGTCCGCGGGACAGCTTTGTCTTGGAGCGTTACCGCTGGATTGTGAGTTCTTAGAATAGAAAACAATAGAAGTTATAGGATAGAATACAGCCTACCTGACTAGGCTGTATATACCTGTATATTGTCCTACTCCTGCTGCTTTTTCCTTTGTCTTCTGCTGTTTCAACTCTGCTGTTATAAATATTCAGGGGTATTTTTAGTAGTTCCTATCCAACTATGTAATGTCCTTCTGGGTCTGAACTGATAAGAACAAGAACCGTGATGAATAATTAACAGAGGAGTAATCCGGTGAGTCAGAAGATTGAAAGAATATTAGTTTGCCATGACATTCTGGCTGCAGCGCCTCGCACGTCAACAGCCCAGTATCGGAGCGGTGTCCTGCATCCACTTTTATTTTGAAAGCAAAACAGTCCTTCTTTTGTAGTTAGCAGTGTTCATTTTTTTTGGTCGCATTTGACCGGTTCCATTAAGAAAGTTGTCGGAACGAATTCATCCCCCTTTTAATTCAGAACTCAACCCAACACTCATTGGCCCTGTGGGTGTCCCTAGGTACCTGGGCATCTGCCATCCCATGAGAACCATCACCCTGGAGAGCAAGAGGGCCGTGAAGAGCACCTGCGCCCTGGTGTGGCTGGTGGTTTTCATCCTCACCTGCCCCATCTTCCGCTTCGCTCAGACAGGCTTCGTCATCCGGGGGGACGTCCTGAGCGAGGCGGGAGGGGCCTGGGGCAACGGCACCGGGCTTCCGGAGGGCAGCCCGGCGAGCGGCGAGGAGGGGAGCGCGTCCCACGGCTACGTCAACTGCTGGGACGACGCCATCGACCAGGAGTTTGCCGACTACGTCCCCTACGGCATGGTGCTCCACCTGCTGGGCTTCTTCGTGCCCTTCATCATCATCGCGTGGTGCTACTCCCAGGTGGTGCGGACCATCTTCCGGACGCTGCGCTCGCCGCCCAGCTCCATGGCCGGGTATGAGGATGGGATGGTGGGGGACGGGGGGCTGGGCTCTGACGGCGCCAGGGAGAGGACCTCCGTGTCCATCTCGGGCTCGCAGCACTCCCACTACATCCGCAGGCGCCGCAAGTCCATCAAGACCATCGTGACCATCACGCTGCTGTTCGCACTCTGCTTCCTGCCGTTCCACGTGACGCGGACGCTGTTCCTGCTGCTGCGGCGTGGCCAGGTGGGCAGCTGCAACGCCATGAAGGCCGTGTCCATCTGCTACAAGGTGACACGGCCGCTGGCCTCCTGCAACGCCTGGCTCAACGCGCTGCTCTACTTCCTGACGGGAGACAAGGGCCCGCCCTGCTGCTCGGCCAGGGGGCCCGCGGGGCCACGCCCCAACCGCCGCAACGGCACCCTCTGGTGGCCCCTGAAGATCCTGAAGCGAGAGGGGGGCGGGGAGGAGGAGCCGGAGGGGGAGGAGAGGGCGGAGAGAGCGGTGCGGACGGAGAATGAATCCAAGTCTTCCAGGGTTATCTTCTAAAAGAAGGATGACACGACGTAGCTTACTGCTGTACTGATGAGGAAGCAACGGTTTATTTACTGGCCCGTTAGGACACCATTAGTGATAGCCTTGAGTGTAAGTCAATAACACCCTGAATAAAATAGATACAGTCAAGGTAGCGAAGCATCATCCGCGGAGGTGGTGTGTTTCCAAGGCTGAAGAAGATTGATTGATTTGTGTGGTCCTTCCACAGGCACACTTGCATGTTTAATTCATGTAAACTTGTGGAATTTGATTTAAGAACAGGCACCATCTTATTAGGTGTTTCCTGATAGCAGCGTAACAGATCGATATTTCTGCTTCAAGAGTGTGCAGGATTCTTATTTGAAGGCCAGTGTGTGAAAATGTGGACGTCTTTCGGTCGCTTCTCTTATCCAGTTCACCGGGAGTCCATCGCTTCAGGTTGGAGGTCCAGTACCGCCTTCGTTGGCTCTGTGCCTTGTTTATGGTTTACATATGTTGTTCTAACGCCCGATAAAGACCGCAATTATTAGCCAAGTTAATAATACATCTGTTCATCTGGAGGAGACACATCCGCCAGCTTATTCATAAAAATCACACATCCCTGCTGACTCACTTCTCTTGAGCACGGCCGCTGCTGTATGCACAGAGAACAAGGACAGCCGGTACTATTACTCCATGTAACGACTTCTGTGCATTGTATTGTTATGCAATTACCTTGATGATCATGTGACTGGGGTTGGCTAATACTGGGCTGTGAAGGCAGGGAATTGTTTACTACTAGTACTACCACTACATCTACTACTACTACTACTACTACTACTACTACTACTACTACTACTACTATGTCTACGACTACTATTACTACTACTACTACTGCTACATCTACGACTACTACTACTACTACTACGACATGTTATAATTGTTTACTACCACAATAAAATATGGACTACTCCAAATGTCAGCATTTTATGAAACACATACATTGAAAAACGATACATTGATTCCATGTACAGCGTCACAGAAATGACCGGAAGCACAGATAAAGACAGTGATGTGATATCATGAAATAACTTGATAAATACATGATAGGATCAGTGGTTGTACTGATGCTTTAAAATGCCCAAGCTGTTATATGTATGTAATATCGCTGGTAGAAGTGACACACTATTATTGTACATGTATAAAATGTTATTGTATAGCTTATTAATGATGACGTCTGAATGATAGAACAATGCAGAAAAAACTATTGACAGTAAGAATTAAAGTACTATTTAAACAGCTATTAATTCCAAAGAATTGTACCTGTAAATACCTCTAAATCCTTTGAGAAAACACAATGAGATATTTAAAAATAAAAATAAATATGACATTGTATATTTTGATCCTATTTGTGTCTCCCAGGACTCATGTCAGCGTATGTTGTATAAAATCATTCCCCGTCTCTTCTTCTGGACTACAGACTAGGTCTTCGTTCTACCGTTCACAGCATCCTCTACTCCTCAGGATCAGACCAGACTTAGCACCTAGCACACAACACACCGCCCTCCCCCAACCCAGCCGGGGGTGGGTGGGTGGGGGGGGGTTATGGGTGTCATTCTCTCAGCTCCCACTGGGTGTCACTTGCCAGCCTGTAGTTAGCCTTGCGGTAGTCCTGCGGGTGCACGTTCCTGGTCCTCCACACCTCCTCGTAGAGGCTCTGGGTGACCGGCGGGAGGGGGGCGAAGCGGCCGTCCCGGGCCAGCTCCCGGCAGTACTCCCACTGCTCCACCTGGAGCCGCAGCAGGTACTTGCTGGGAACCCCCAGGCGCCTCTTAGTCTCCATCTGCCCCCGGACCTCCTCCTCCATCTGGGCCCGGGGCGGCAGCAGGGCCGCGCCCTCCAGCACCCGCAGGGCAAACTGAACCTGGAGGGGTTAGTCTGGTTAGGACCTTTAACACAGCGACCTTTTTGGACCCCTGACTTTTAGGAAATCACACTTTAGTTATTACTCAGACTTTGCAGGCTGTTAGGGCCCTTCGAACCTTTAAAATGATTAGTATTTAACAAAAATGTATCGTGTAAAAATTCAGTTTTCATTCACCTGGAATCCGATAAAAAAGGGTTAAGGCCTACATATGAATGCTTGTACTACTATGAAAAATACAATCAATACAATCAAAATAAACATTTCACTCAGTGTCCCCCCCCCTCCCTTCCAAAAACACCACGACAGGTGTGTGACCTCCGTGCTCTCGCTCACCTGGCAGTGGAAGTGAGAGAACGGCAGGATGAGTTTGCAGACGCCGATGATGAAGAGCGAGGGGAAGGCCGGGGGCAGGAGGAAGCGGTACAGGGGGGTCACCAGCTCCTTCCTGACCTCCAGGCCCAGCGCGTCCCCTCGCAGGTAGGGGAAGGTGTAGTTGTAGCCGGTGCAGAGCAGCAGCACCTGGGCTCTGGCCGTGGACCCATCCTGAGAAGCGGTGCATGGTATTATTATTGTACGGTGTGTCTGGACAGATGCACAGCTCATGCACATTAGCTTGTGCGTCTTAGACAGATAGGAGCACTGGATATTGGCGGCCTCGTTTGACTGAACTTCTAAAGGGTTTGTGATTTTGTGTTTGAATTATTATTGCTACAAGCTGTCACACATTAGGTGTAAGTATTACTCTCATACTTTTTATTGAAATGTGTATCGACAAACATAAATAGGGGACAGGGCATTGTATTGGTTAGGTCACCCCTACTGCTCCTAAATGACCGGTCTCTGTACTGTCTAACCCCTACTGCTCCTAAATGACCTGTCTCTGTGCTGTCTAACCCCTACCTGCTCCTTAATGACCTGTCTGTACCCCTACCTGCTCCTTAATGACACTGTCTAACCCCTACCTGCTCCTTAATGACCTGTCTCTGTACTGTCTAACCCCTACCTGCTCCTTAATGACCTGTCTCTGTACTGTCTAACCCCTACCTGCTCCTTAATGACCTCTGTCTAACCCCTACCTGCTCCTTAATGACCTGTCTCTGTCTTCACCGTCTAACAACTACCTGCTCCTAAATGACATGTTCCTGTAGTCACTGTAAGTCATTTGGATAAAAGTGCCTGCTATACTACAGAATAGTACATTGGAATGAATAATGATGAATGTGTGGTAACCTGGAAACAGAAGGCCCCGTCTTGGTTGACCCTGGCGAGGGGAGCGGCCTGTCGAAGCCCGGGGGGTAGAGGGAAGGTAAACGGCGGTTTCCCATGACTCAGAATCACCTGGAGAGAGACCGTTACACAGCACAAACCCGTTAAGAAGCCTCCGGCTAGCAGCACACATTTACATTGAGAACTTGTAGCAGAGAGAGAGAGAGAGAGAGTAGGACACATGACGAGCAGTCACATTTTGTTTTTCTATTTCTAAATATAGACTGTTGACTATGCTTTTAAAAAAGGAACACTGCATATGGTTGTCTAGTGCCTCTTGTGTTTACACAGTGAGTACACAGAGTTGAATTTACAATAGGTTTCACCGGCTACTTTGCCTGCAAGTGAAGGTTATTGATTAAAAGCAAAGCGGATGTACTGCTGAGGACGAATAAACAAAATCTGGGCCACGCTGTTATTCAAAATGTAACAACATGACAACAATTCTGGTCATTTAGCATTAGCAGAGCAATCTAAACCCTACACTGTGGCCCTGAATGTGTGTATTCTTTCAAATCTATTTAAAGATTTAAGAGCTATAATTTTAGTGTCATTTGTTACAAATGCCATCCGTCAGCTATTGGTGAGTGAAATGTATGAGACAATTCAGATTTTAGACAGCCCTCATTTCTGACCAATCAGCACATCTCTTCCCTGATTGGTTCGGGGAATCCATCTCGCCTGTCAATCACACAGCGTTATCATAGCTCCACCACAGGTGCGTGAATGCAACACTTCACAATGGCGGAGAGACGTAGGGAGGGAGCAGAGAGGGATGCTTATTTTCAAAAAACTGCTCTCTTCTGCTCTCTCTCTTACATCTCTCTTCCCTACAGTACCTGCGCGTTGGCCCCAGCCAGCTCCATAGAGATGTCCAGCCCAGATGCTCCAGCTCCCAGAACCACCACAGACTGACCTGAGTACGGTTCTGGGATCCTGTAGGAGTGGCTGTGCATCACAGTGCCTAGAGCCAGAGAGAGCCAGAGAGAGCCGGAGAGAGCCAGAGAGAGCCAGAGAGAGCCAGAGAGAGTAGTGAAGTCACACACATTACAATGCATGTGGATGAGGGCTACTGAGGCTAGATTTCTGAGCCATATCACATCTTCTTCATACATAGAAACTGCATCACCTGCTCCATGCATTTCTTACCTTGGTCGGACATATGTTCCATTGCTGTGCATGTTATTATATTAGAATTTTCTATTTTAATGTTTTATTATTATATTTTCTCATCATATTACATTTTTCATATCATCTTTTCCACTTGGCTGGGAGCATAGTTGCAGTGTTGTGCATACAAGTGTGGAAACTATCCAGAGAATATACTTGGGTTTAGTGCAGGGACAGAAGCCATTTCGTGTGTGCGTGAGAATGTAGATGATTCACCTTTAAAGTGTTCCATTCCAGGGATGTCTGGAAGGCAAGGGTCTGAATAGTGCCTTGAGGGAATGACGAGAAAACAATATAGCCAAAAAAGTTACAACTTTTAGGCTTTAACAAGTCCCGGTTCACTACACGCACTCATTGTGTTTTATAACACTTTGACACACGCCTTGTCTTACCCACTGCACACAAAAACGGAGTCAAAGCGTTCCGTTTTCTGTGGCCCGCCCTTATCCGATGACGTCACCTCCCAGACGGTCTTAGGCCCCGCCCCCTCCATCTCCATGGTGACAGGGCTCACCTCCTCCACCACGGTGCTAAACTGGCAAAACCGTGGACAGAATATGTTCACGAAAGTTCAGCGGGGTCAGTGCAGACATACCATTGCACTGATAACAGTTTGTGGTGAAAGATTAACTTTTCCTTTACATTTACGTTGGCCTACCCAAGTGTCAACGTACAACAACAAGAAAAGACAGGCCGGTCATGAGACATTTATGTCCAATGAAAGCACAAGCAAGGGATTGCAATGGTTTGCACTGCAGTGTTGTACTGCAAAATCATCTCGTGCCGGGGAATACTGCTTCAACCTAGTTCTCGGAAAGTATTTGAAAAAAATAATAATAATTTACACATACAAAAAAAAACCTCTTGATATTGGGTTAGTTGAGGCTATTGCTTTGGAGAGGTAGTGGATGGACTAGCGTTGGCCGGAGACCCCGAGGACCACCCACCCTGATGTGAGGCGTCACCCGGTGGCCCCGGGAGTAGCGCTCCAGGTACCGCTGCACCTCCTGGTGAGGGAGGAAGCTGGGCAGATCATCGTGGAAGGGGAAGTCTGGGAACATCATGACCTCCTTGGGCAGGTTCGTCCTGATGGAGAAACACAAGCACATTAAAACATACCTCCGTGGATGAGAGAGTAATGTAGATCAAGAGTATGAAGAGAAACAGCGTGTGTATGTACTGCCAGTTTCTCCGATATGAGCTATGCATGATTATATAGAAACTAGGCAGTATCAGACGTCTTGTCTACGATACAAATGCTAACTAACAGGTTTGAACTGAGAGAGGAGGGGAGCTCTAGGTACAAGGACACTTTATACAAAGGCATAGTCAATTAACTAGTAATAAAGTAAAAAGGTTATATCATTCGTGATATTATTATTAGGATACATTTTTCCACGACAATGGAAATATTTGTTAATATAATAATAACAAGCAAACCAAACAACAACTTCCACAACAATGTCTAAAGTACGACCTGGTTAACACACACACACACACACACACACACACCTTCTGACCCAATAAGTCACTTAATGTTGTCATTCAGTCTCTCTCTCTCACACACACACACACACACACACGCACACGCACACACACACACACACGCACACACACACACACACACACACCATCTAAAGTCACCTGAGGTTCTTGTACATGCTGCTGGGAATGGGCAGCCCGTTGCTGTAGCGACCGACCCGCTCCTCGTAGCACCAGGTTCCGCCGACGTTCTCCGTGAGCTCGTAGACGACCGGAGGAGCGTAGACCCCCGGCCGGGCCAGGATGTGTCGCGCTGCACACAGACCGGCGGCTCCGGCACCCACTACTGCCACCCGGAGCTGGGACATCCCGACTGAGAGCAGAGACAAGAGACAGGCGGGCAGGACACAATGTAGCCTATTAGGCCTATCAACTGCATCAACTGTTTTAGTTGGGATACAAAACACATGAATCGATGTTAACAATGAATGGAAATACTCCAGAATGCAATGTTTACCACAAGCGTCCACCGAATTCAGGTCAGAGTTGTCACCCATTTCCAGTTAGTTCAATAGGAGCTAATGCACATGTGTGTGTGCATGAGGACTGCAGCACTGTGACCACATGTTGTAAATACCTATCCTCCTGCAGACGGGGGTGGGGTATCAAGGAACTGTCTGCCTGGTGGTTTGACCCTTGGCCTTGTCTTCTGCCTTGTAACCTTATCTAACTGATGACAATGAAGCTTATTTGTAATTCCACTCATTTGTATTAGCAATGCACTACACAGTGTTTGTCAAGTATTTTCAAATGTTTGCACTAGTTTCACACATGGTTGTACCACTGAGCACATGTTTCTGTGTTGTAATGCGCTAATGTTAATGCTAGTCTGGGATTAGTGTTTGCAGTAATTGTACTACCATACACCGCTTTATATCTGCTGTAGGTTAACGCTCGCAGCAGCAATCACACTTTCATTAAGTTTCCACTAGTTTGATACAGGCCATTAATGTGCCTGGTTAATGTTTCATGTTACATCCATTGGGGACATTTTGAAACATGACGTATCCAGCTGAATTGCCTTTTAGTTAGACTATTGTTTAGGGCAGGGGACTTTGTAATTCGAGAAATATTGACCCAAACGATGGCTCTATAGAGAGGAGTGCTGCTGCCCGTCTCCTGGGCAGGTAGACACCGCTGGACACACGGGACTCATACCGGTGATCACGTCTTTAGTTCTCCCTGTCACATCACTAATTCAGAGCGTGAATATCTGTTTAATAATCATATGTTATTCCTGACTTAAAAACAACAACAACAACAACGTGTGCTGTTTTTAATGCACCACCACAGCAGCGCCATGCTGCCGGTTCACTTTGTTTATCTTCACTTTGTTTATCACGTCGGGACGTTCCCGGCGGGCGGTCACTGTTGTAACTATCTAACTTGTCTTAACGCGTGGGGAACTCCGCCCACCCGGGCCGGCTGCTAAACATTGGCGAACGAACCTATTTCATTCAGCCTACTACTATTTACAACAACGCATGAATGAGTTTATATATGCATAGTATAATATATATATATATTATATATAATACAGCCATACCACCTACCCTACCGGAGTAGGATGACTTTTAATAGGACATTACACGGACTGTGTGCTATAGGGAGCACACAGCTCCTCTGGGTAACGTCTGGATACGTTCGCGACTATATAGGCACTGCACTATATAGGCATATTTTAACAAATTAGAGTAAAAAAATCTAATAAAGTTGTTATCAGCAAACTGTACCATATTCTTGTATGTTGTGTCCCCGTGTACCTCTGGCGACTCTAACGTGTTTGTACTGCAGCGTTTATTAATAATTAGATGCTAAAGTCATGCCCAATATGTGGCGTGGTCTTTTAACTGCATTTCTATGTCGTTAGGGTTTGAAATGACCCCAGCCCCCAACTGGGACCCCAGCCCCATCTGGGGGACCCCAGCCCCCAACTGGGACCCCAGCCCCATCTGGGGGACCCCAGCCCCATCTGGTCTGGGACCCCAGCCTCACCTGGGGGACCCCAGCCCCATCTGATCTGGGACCCCAGCCCCACCTGGGGGACCCCAGCCCCATCTGTTCTGGGACCCCAGCCCCATCTGTGGGACCCCAGCCCCACCTGGGGGACCCCAGCCCCATCTGTTCTGGGACCCCAGCCCTAGGATAGAGTCCCATCTAACTCCATAGGAAACGGTTCTAACCTGTAAACATATCGATACTGTCATCTCTACTCCTGAAGACGTATAAACAGTTTGTTTATAATCGATACTGCCATCGCTACTCCTGAAGACGTGTAAACACTAGACCCAAACAAACCTGGCCGCCGACGTCTTCTTCGTGGTTTTCCGTCTTCTTCCGTTTCCGACACGTGTTCGTCCTGTCCCGGTGGCACCACAATGAATATTCACTGACATTAGATTTTTTTGTACTTTGTTAACTCCGTTTCTCGCCAAAAACGGCTCTAAGTCTACAGGTTACCACCATGTCCTATGGATGGGACTCTATCCTGATAATATAGGTAATATAAGCATCTCAATGACCAGAGTACCAGATGAGACCTAATAAACGACCCATGTACTCACGGATCTGGCCTCATGAACAACGCACTATAACGTTGTGAAACAAACTTTTGAATCCAAGTAGAGTGCAGTGCTTAGGCCAGTGGTTCTCACTGTTTCTATTACTGTATTACTGTACCCCCTCCTTTATTACTAGGCTACCCCTGTCACCAGCACAACACATTTTAGGGAGGGAAACAAAGTAATTAGGCTTTTATCACTACTACTTGGGATGATCTGAAGTCGGACAGTAGGTAGACAGATAGATGTTTTGTTTAATTTTCAGAATACCCCTATTTGAGAAACACTGCTAGACTATCAGACATAAAGGCAGGTTTGCAGGGGGCTCACTGCAGCCCCTAGTGGCCGTAGCTAAACATGCATGTAGAGATTTAAATGTTTTTTTTATAATAACACAGAACTAGTCATTTATTGTAATGCCTTGCTCTATAATAATAAATACAAAGGGTAAACTAATTGTGTGACTGAGGTTATTTTCATAAAACATTAGTTTTTGTGGTAATTCTCGCAATATTCCATCACTCATTGGGTATATTAGTCGGGATATAAAAATGCAACTGCTGGTATCCTGATTATTGATTTTCATGTAAACGAAGCCTACACATTTCTTTTGTGAACCTTAAAGTTCAAACTGTGCCTATGCAGGTTTGTCATCATTACTTCTTGTCATTGTTTGTTCTTATTTGATCGTAGTTTTTAATATACATTGCACTTTTTTGTTAGATGTCCATATCATGAACAAAACATGAGCATCACATATACAAAGTGAAATTATAAGTTTTATTAAAAACTTCAGCAGAAAACATGAAAAAACAACAACACTGATCTAGGATACAGATAAGGATAGGATAAGACACTCAAGTCATCCTATATATTTTACTTTCAAACATACTAACTCATTTATTATGTTTATTTACATGGTTTATGCACACTCTCTCATCTGTGCTTCTTTGGACTTCAGATTAAGATTTCACCAAAACTGACTTCTCTCTCAAGCACATCAAGAAGTATTTGCAGTTACATCATCACTGCCTAATTCTTCCAACACTTAACAAAAACAAAAATGACAATCATCCACACAAACGTAAAAATGCATGCATTCATTCATGGTTAAAACCATACATCAGATTTCACTGTGGAAGCACAGTTTATCTTTACATACTGTATGTACATACATACATGATGGTAGAGTAGGCAGCTGCATACAACAGCACTATTTCATCTTCTACTTCCACAGGTTACCTACATACGCTGCAGAGACACTCACACTCATGTGTTCAACCCAGGAAAACACGCACACGCCTCTGGTCTCACCCAAACACACACACTCCATATGTGACCTGCCATCCGATGTACTCTCAAGACAGATGAGTGGCTTGCACTTTAATTAAAAAACACAACGCTCCAGCCTACACGTCTGGACTTTAGGCAGCCACATTTTTGCGTAACCGGATCCAGAAACTCCTGAACCGGATCCAAGGTATTTCGACCAATCACGACACCGTTATATATATCCCCCCCCCCGGGAAACATAACTAGACAGGTGACATCGGATCGAAATACCTTGGAGCATTTTAAATTATTTTAATCATAAATCATTTTTTAAATCAAGTTGAATTTAAATCATGCAAGCCACTCGTCCTGTCTTGAGAGACCACCGTCTACGGGCCTTACTCTGCTAGCGGCCGTCTTCCCCATTCGGTTCCCCCCCCACCCAGCTAGCATTTACAACCAAGACGGAACCAAGATGGCCACCGGGTGCATACAGCACCATGTGTCCCACCACCCTCAGATCACTTGGTGACGGCGTTGCCATGCGGCTGCTGCTGCTGTTGCTGCTGCGTGGGCTGCTGCTGCGTGGGCTGCTGCTCGGCTAGCGCCTGCTGCAGCCGCATGCGCTTCCTGGAGTAGTGCTGCCAGTGCAGGAGCTGCTGCTCGTCAATGAACTTGGCACACTGGGCGTTCACCAGCTCCTTGCGGAAGTGCTCGTACTGCAGCAGCTCCAACATGTGCAGGCAGTGGGGATACCTGGGTGGGGAGAGACGAGATGTGGTGGTGGTAGCGGTGGTGGATGTTGTTCATCATCAGGGAGTATTATTAATGATGAGAATATCATGACTGCTTCATTTTTTTTACTCGTGTCATTTCTGTGACATTATACCAGCACAGTTATGTTTGCTTAAAAGGGGAACCATCACGCAAGGCTATTTGCCAATATAAGACGGACAAGTTGGAACACTGACGTCATTTTTCCAAATCCTGTTTGTTTTTCACAACACACGTATGTAGCAGTGCTCTCTAAGTACTAGAAAGAGGCGAGCATGACGGTTCTCCTTTAAAGCAAGCAACAGTTACATTCTTTTTTTAGAAGCTTCTG